>JAMPIV010003707.1:0-48444 GCA_024509875.1 Oreohelix idahoensis
ATTTTTTGTAAAGAAAGAAAGAACTTAGCAATCTACGAGCTTACATTAAACAAACTATAAATTTCAGACCTCTGGCAATAACAGCGAAAGACCATCTCTCCTCGTGTGTCTGGTAACAGAGCAAGTGCTGTTTCCGGAGTATAGCTGGTTTCACCATTTCAGAATGACACGTGCCCAGAAGGTCAAGGTAAAGTGGGAGCTAAAATTGACAACAAAGGCAACAACTGTTTATTCTTCTTCTCTGACTCAATCTGTTCTACCTTTTTGATTCTTTATCGCATCTTTGTTTTTTTCTATATCATTACTTCTCTTTTTCTATATCATTACTTCTCTTTTTCTATGTATTCTTCATTTTCTGGCAACGACGATCAATGTGGGATCCCGTAACATTTTGATTCCTTGTTCTGGAATCCCCCAGGTAAATGAGGAAGAGGGAGACCAAAAAACACAGAGAAAAGAACTAAAGACAAATAGGAAGGTCAAGGCCTAGTGCTGTTGGCACACGTGCTCCCCTAGAACAGTCACTCTTCTGTAGTAGTTAACTGAATGTAACTCACCTGATTGTGTACTAGAACAGTCACTCTTCTATAGTAGTTAACTGAAGGTAACTCACCTGATTGTGTACTAGAACAGTCACTCTTCTATAAAAGTTAACTGAATGTAACTCACCTGATTGTGTACTAGAACAGTCACTCTTCTATAGTAGTTAACTGAATGTAACTCACCTGATTGTGTACTAGAACAGTCACTCTTCTATAGTAGTTAACTGAATGTAACTCACCTGATTGTGTACTAGAACAGTCACTCTTCTATAGTAGTTAACTGATTGTAACTCACCTGATTGTGTACTAGAACAGTCACTCTTCTGTAGTAGTTAACTGATTGTAACTCACCTGATTGTGTACTAGAACAGTCACTCTTCTATAGTAGTTAACTGAATGTAACTCACCTGATTGTGTACTAGAACAGTCACTCTTCTATAGTAGTTAACTGAATGTAACTCACCTGATTGTGTACTAGAACAGTCACTCTTCTATAGTAGTTAACTGAATGTAACTCACCTGATTGTGTACTAGAACAGTCACTCTTCTATAGTAGTTAACTGAATGTAACTCACCTGATTGTGTACTAGAACAGTCACTCTTCTAAAGTAGTTAACTGAATGTAACTCGTCTGATTGTATACTAGAACAGTCACTCTTCTATAGTAGTTAACTGAATGTAACTCACCTGATTGTGTACTAGAACAGTAACTCGTCTGTAGTAGTTAATGGGATACTGCGGAACAAAATGAAGGAGAACCGTATGCCTGGTCTTGGGCTTGATGAATCCACTGATTATTGAAAACTTAAACACAGACTCCTCACAGTCCAGCTCAAACTGGTGATGAAACATGACAAGAGCAGCCATCAGTCACAAAAATACATTTATCATGTAACAATACAAGTTTACACTTATCCTATAACCTTGAAAGTTTACATTTATCCATGTAACAATACAAGTTTACACTTATCCTGTAACCTTGAAAGTTTACATTTATCCATGTAACAATACAAGTTTACACTTATCATATAACCTTGAAAGTTTACATTTATCCATGTAACAATACAAGTTTACACTTATCCTGTAACCTTGAAAGTTTACATTTATCCATGTAACAATACAAGTTTACACTTATCCTGTAACCTTGAAAGTTTACATTTATCCATGTAACAATACCAGTTTATGCTTATCCTGTAACCTTGATAGATTACATTTATCCATGTAACAATACAAGTTTACACTTATCTTGTAACCTTGAAAGTTTACAATTTATCCACATAACAATGCAAGTTTACACTTATCCTGTAACAATACAAGTTTACACTTATCCATGTAACAACACAAGTTTACACTTATCCTGTAACCTTGAAAGTTTACATTTATCCAAATGTAAATCCCTACATCAACATCCCTACCTCATCATTCTACACTGATACTAGATGTACAATCCCTACCTCATCATTCTACACTGCTACAAGATGTACAATCCCTACCTCATCATTCTACACTGCTACAAGATGTACAATCCTTACCTCATCATTCTACACTGCTACTAGATGTACAATCCTTACATCATTCTACACTGCTACAAGATGTACAATCCCTACCTCATCATTCTACACTGCTACTAGATGTACAATCCCTACCTCATCATTCTACACTGCTACAAGATGTACAATCCCTACCTCATCATTCTACACTGCTACAAGATGTATAATCCCTACCTCATCATTCTACACTGCTACAAGATGTACAATCCCTACCTCATCATTCTACACTGCTACTAGATGTACAATCCTTACCTCATCATTCTACACTGCTACTAGATGTACAATCCTTACCTCATCATTCTACACTGCTACAAGATGTACAATCCCTACCTCATCATTCTACACTGCTACAAGATGTACAATCCCTACCTCATCATTCTACACTGCTACAAGATGTACAATCCCTACCTCATCATTCTACACTGCTACAAGATGTACAAGCCCTACCTCATCATTCTACACTGCTACTAGATGTACAATCCTTACCTCATCATTCTACACTGCTACTAGATGTACAATCCCTACCTCATCATTCTACACTGCTACAAGATGTACAATCCCTACCTCATCATTCTACACTGCTACAAGATGTACAAGCCCTACCTCATCATTCTACACAGCTACTAGATGTACAATCCCTACCTCATCATTCTACACTGCTACTAGATGTACAATCCTTACCTCATCATTCTACACTGCTACTAGATGTACAATCCCTACCTCATCATTCTACACTGCTACAAGATGTATAATCCCTACCTCATCATTCTACACTGCTACAAGATGTACAATCCCTACCTCATCATTCTACACTGCTACTAGATGTACAATCCTTACCTCATCATTCTACACTGCTACTAGATGTACAATCCCTACCTCATCATTCTACACTGCTACAAGATGTACAAGCCCTACCTCATCATTCTACACTGCTACAAGATGTATAATCCCTACCTCATCATTCTACACTGCTACAAGATGTACAATCCCTACCTCATCATTCTACACTGCTACTAGATGTACAATCCCTACCTCATCATTCTACACTGCTACAAGATGTACAATCCCTACCTCATCATTCTACACTGCTACTAGATGTACAATCCCTACCTCATCATTCTGCACTGCCACAAGATGTATAATCCCTACCTCATCATTCTACACTGCTAGAAGATGTACAATCCCTACCTCATCATTCTACACTGCTACTAGATGTACAATCCTTACCTCATCATTCTACACTGCTACAAGATGTACAATCCCTACCTCATCATTCTACACTGCTACTAGATGTACAATCCTTACCTCATCATTCTACACTGCTACTAGATGTACAATCCCTACCTCATCATTCTACACTGCTACTAGATGTACAATCCCTACCTCATCATTCTACACTGCTACTAGATGTACAATCCTTACCTCATCATTCTACACTGCTACTAGATGTACAATCCTTACCTCATCATTCTACACTGCTACTAGATGTACAATCCCTACCTCATCATTCTACACTGCTACAAGATGTATAATCCCTACCTTCATCATTTACACTGCTACAAGATGTATAATCCCTACCTCATCATTCTACACTGCTACTAGATGTACAATCCCTACCTCATCATTCTACACTGCTACAAGATGTACAATCCCTACCTCATCATTCTACACTGCTACTAGATTGTACAATCTCACACTTGCCTTACCTCATCATTCTACACTGCTACTAGATGTACAATCCCTACCTCATCATTCTACACTGCTACTAGATGTACAATCCCTACCTCATCATTCTACACTGCTACAAGATGTATAATCCCTACCTCATCATTCTACACTGCTACAAGATGTACAATCCCTACCTCATCATTCTACACTGCTACAAGATGTACAATCCCTACCTCATCATTCTACACTGCTACAAGATGTACAATCCCTACCTCATCATTCTACACTGCTACAAGATGTACAATCCCTACCTCATCATTCTACACTGCTACTAGATGTACAATCCTTACCTCATCATTCTACACTGCTACTAGATGTACAATCCCTACCTCATCATTCTACACTGCTACAAGATGTATAATCCCTACCTCATCATTCTACACTGCTACAAGATGTACAATCCCTACCTCATCATTCTACACTGCTACTAGATGTACAATCCCTACCTCATCATTCTACACTGCTACAAGATGTACAATCCCTACCTCATCATTCTACACTGCTACTAGATGTACAATCCTTACCTCATCATTCTACACTGCTACTAGATGTACAATCCCTACCTCATCATTCTACACTGCTACAAGATGTATAATCCCTACCTCATCATTCTACACTGCTACAAGATGTACAATCCCTACCTCATCATTCTACACTGCTACTAGATGTACAATCCCTACCTCATCATTCTACACTGCTACTAGATGTACAATCCCTACCTCATCATTCTACACTGCTACAAGATGTACAATCCCTACCTCATCATTCTACACTGCTACAAGATGTACAATCCCTACCTCATCACTCTACACTGCTACAAGATGTACAATCCCTACCTCATCATTCTACACTGCTACTAGATGTACAATCCTTACCTCATCATTCTACACTGCTACTAGATGTACAATCATATATATATATATAAAACTGAAAATGACCTGGATATCAATACAGATGGTTCAAGAAAGGTAGAAATCATCACAGCATCAAAGAGTTGAAGACTGGAAAAGCTCCTGGTCAAGACAACTTAAGCGCAGAGCTATTTAAAATTTATCCTGAATTATTAACTGAACTCTAAGGACCACTCTTTGCACAAATCTGGCAAATGGAGACTAGACTGCTTTAATGGAAGAAAGGAACAATTATCACGTTACCAAAAACAGGGTGACCTTACAGACTGCTTGAATGGAAGAAAGGAACAATTATCACGTTACCAAAAACAGGGTGACCTTACAGACTGCTTGAATGAAAGAAAGGAACAATTATCACGTTACCAAACACAGGGTGACCTTACAGACTGCTTGAATGGAAGAAAGGAACAATTATCACATTACCAAAAACAGGGTGACCTTACAGACTGCTTGAATGGAAGAAAGGAACAATTATCACGTTACCAAAAACAGGGTGACCTTACAGACTGCTTGAATGGAAGAAAGGAACAATTATCACGTTACCAAACACAGGGTGACCTTACAGACTGCTTGAATGGAAGAAAGGAACAATTATCACGTTACCAAAAACAGGGTGACCTTACAGACTGCTTGAATGGAAGAAAGGAACAATTATCACGTTACCAAAAACAGGGTGACCTTACAGACTGCTTGAATGGAAGAAAGGAACAATTATCACGTTACCAAAAACAGGGTGACCTTACAGACTGCTTGAATGGAAGAAAGGAACAATTATCACGTTACCAAACACAGGGTGACCTTACAGACTGCTTGAATGGAAGAAAGGAACAATTATCACGTTACCAAAAACAGGGTGACCTTACAGACTGCTTGAATGGAAGAAAGGAACAATTATCACATTACCAAAAACAGGGTGACCTTACAGACTGCTTGAATGGAAGAAAGGAACAATTATCACGTTACCAAAAACAGGGTGACCTTACAGACTGCTTGAATGGAAGAAAGGAACAATTATCACGTTACCAAACACAGGGTGACCTTACAGACTGCTTGAATGGAAGAAAAGGAACAATTATCACGTTACCAAAAACAGGGTGACCTTACAGACTGCTTGAATGGAAGAAAGGAACAATTATCACGTTACCAAAAACAGGGTGACCTTACAGACTGCTTGAATGGAAGAAAGGAACAATTATCACGTTACCAAAAACAGGGTGACCTTACAGACTGCTTGAATGGAAGAAAGGAACAATTATCACGTTACCAAACACAGGGTGACCTTACAGACTGCAACAACTGTAGAGGAATTACATTCCTCTTGGTTCCCAGCACAATAGGCGAGCAATGGGATCCTTTACCTTTTTTTTTTTCTATACAGATGGCATTGGAGGGACAGACAATTACAAAAATAAAAATGTTGTTAGACCTTTTATAAGGCACCTGTGCCATAGTTCTATCTCTTATCATCTGGTTATAAATATAGCAGCCATGTCATAGTTCTGTCTTATCATCTGGTTACAGATATAGCACTCATGCTGTAGGCCTATGTCTATTCATCTGGTTATAAATAGAGCACTTGCTCTGCAGTTCTATGTCTTATCATCTGGTTACAGTCATTTATCTGGTTACAGTCATTTATCTGGTTACAGTCATTTATCTGAAATTTCCAGCTAAATATGTGAAACCATCACTGTCATGAATCAGTGATTGTCAGCAGAGTGTCAGCAGAGTGTCAGCAGAGTGTCAGCCTGGGCACACTTTCAAACTGAACAGACTTTAGGATAAGATCCCCAAGATATGGATATTTGATCAACATAATTTACGTACCTTTAAAATATAAAAACTCGTACCGTCTCAATGCCAGTTACTGAAATTTGAAAATGCTACATAATGCTCTCGTATGAATGAAACTCATATTTTCTACTCAGTTTTAGAAATGTGTGATGTCAGAAATACAAAACTGACTATGATAACATTCAACAACCTCATACCTGATAAACAGCTTCTATATCCGAATTGTTGATGATATCAAACGGTTCGACTGCTGAACACCCAATATCAACCAGTTTGAAATTTATGCAGTATGTGCTCAGTTCAACACAGGGACCTGAAATAGTCACAAAATAGACGCAAGTTAGCTACTATAAATAGCCATAACATTGATGCAAGTTACTTCTCTGATAAAATCACAAAACAGATGCAAGTTACTTTCCCGATAAAACCGCAAACCAGATGCAAATTACTTCCCCGATAAAACCACAAAACAGATGCAAGTTACTTCTTCAATAAAAATACAAAACAAATGCAAGTTACTTCCCCGATAAAACCACAAAACAGATGCAAGTAACATCCCTGATAAAACCACAAAACAGATGCAAGTTACTTCCCCGATAAAACCACAAACCAGATGCAAGTTACTTCCTCGATAAAACTACAAAACAAATGCAAGTTACTTCCCCGATAAAACCACAAAACAGATGCAAGTAACATCCCTGATAAAACCACAAAACAGATGCAAGTTACTTCCCCAATAAAACCAAAAAACAGATGCAAGTTACTTCCCCGATAAAACCACAAAACAGATGCAAGTTACTTCCCCGATAAAACCACAAAACAGATGCAAGTTACTTCCCTGATAAAACTACAAACCAGATGCAAGTTACATCCCCGATAAAACCACAAAACAGATGCAAGTTACTTTCCCGATAAAACCACAAACCAGATGCAAGTTACATCCCCGATAAAACCACAAAACAGATGCAAGTTACTTCCTCGATAAAACTACAAAACAGATGCAAGTTACTTCCCCGATAAAACCACAAACCAGATGCAAATTACTTCCCCGATAAAACCACAAAACAGATGCAAGTTACTTCTTCAATAAAAATACAAAACAAATGCAAGTTACTTCCCCGATAAAACCACAAAACAGATGCAAGTAACATCCCTGATAAAACCACAAAACAGATGCAAGTTACTTCCCCGATAAAACCACAAACCAGATGCAAGTTACTTCCTCGATAAAACTACAAAACAAATGCAAGTTACTTCCCCGATAAAACCACAAAACAGATGCAAGTAACATCCCTGATAAAACCACAAAACAGATGCAAGTTACTTCCCCAATAAAACCAAAAAACAGATGCAAGTTACTTCCCCGATAAAACCACAAAACAGATGCAAGTTACTTCCCCGATAAAACCACAAAACAGATGCAAGTTACTTCCCTGATAAAACTACAAACCGGATGCAAGTTACATCCCTGATAAAACCACAAAACAGATGCAAGTTACTTTCCCGATAAAACCACAAACCAGATGCAAGTTACATCCCCGATAAAACCACAAAACAGATGCAAGTTACTTCCTCGATAAAACTACAAAACAGATGCAAGTTACTTCCCCGATAAAACCACAAACCAGATGCAAATTACTTCCCCGATAAAACCACAAAACAGATGCAAGTTACTTCTTCAATAAAAATACAAAACAAATGCAAGTTACTTCCCCGATAAAACCACAAAACAGATGCAAGTAACATCCCTGATAAAACCACAAAACAGATGCAAGTTACTTCCCTGATAAAACCCCAAAACAGATGCAAGTTACTTCCCCGATAAAACCACAAAGCAGATGCAAGTTACTTCCCCGATAAAACCACAAACCAGATGCAAGTAACATCCCTGATAAAACCACAAAACAGATGCAAGTTACTTCCTCGATAAAACTACAAAACAAATGCAAGTTACTTCCCCGATAAAAAAACAAAACAGATGCAAGTAACATCCCTGATAAAACCACAAAACAGATGCAAGTTGCTTCCCCGATAAAACCACAAAACAGATGCAAGTTACTTCCCTAATAAAATCACAAACCAGATGCAAGTTACATCCCCGATAAAACCACAAACCAGATGCAAGTTACTTCCTCAATAAAACTACAAAACAAATGCAAGTTACTTCCCCGATAAAACCACAAAACAGATGCAAATAACATCCCTGATAAAACCACAAAACAGATGCAAGTTACTTCCCCGATAAAACCACAAAACAGATGCAAGTTACTTCCCCGATAAAACCACAAAACAGATGCAAGTTACTTCCCCGATAAAACCACAAAACAGATGCAAGTTACTTCCCTGATAAAACTACAAACCAGATGCAAGTTACATCCCCGATAAAACCACAAAACAGATGCAAGTTACTTTCCCGATAAAACCACAAACCAGATGCAAGTTACATCCCCGATAAAACCACAAAACAGATGCAAGTTACTTCCTCGATAAAACTACAAAACAGATGCAAGTTACTTCCCCGATAAAACCACAAACCAGATGCAAGTTACATCCTCAATAAAACCACAAAACAGATGCAAGTTACTTCCCCGATAAAACCACAAACCAGATGCAAGTAACATCCTCAATAAAACCACAGAACAGATGCAAGTTACTTCCCTGATAAAATCACAAACCAGATGCAAGTTACATCTTCGATAAAACCACAAAACAGATGCAAGTTACTTTCCCGATAAAACCACAAACCAGATGCAAGTTACATCCCCAATAAAACCACAAAACAGATGCAAGTTACTTCCTCGATAAAACTACAAAACAGATGCAAGTTACTTCCCTGATAAAACCACAAATTAGATGCAAGTTACATCCTCAATAAAACCATAAAACAGATGCAAGTTACTTCCCTGATAAAACCACAAAACAGATGCAAGTAACATCTCTGATAAAACCACAAAACAGATGCAAGTTACTTCCCCAATAAAACCACAAAACAGATACAAGTTACTTCCCTGATAAAACCCCAAAACAGATGCAAGTTACTAACCTGATAAAACCACAAAACAGATGCAAGTAACATCCCTGATAAAACCACAAAGCAGATGCAAGTTACTTCCCCGATAAAACCACAAAACAGATGCAAGTTACTTCCCCGATAAAACCACAAAACAGATGCAAGTTACTTCCCTGATAAAACCACAAAACAGATGCAAGTTACTTCCCCAATAAAACCACAAAACAGATGCAAGTTACTTCCCCAATAAAACCACAAAGCAGATGCAAGTTACTTCCCCGATAAAACCACAAAACAGATGCAAGTTACTTCCCCAATAAAACCACAAAACAGATGCAAGTTACTTCCCTGATAAAACCACAAAACAGATGCAAGTTACTTCCCCAATAAAACCACAAAACAGATGCAAGTTACTTCCCCGATAAAACCACAAAACAGATGCAAGTTACTTCCCCAATAAAACCACAAAACAGATGCAAGTTACTTCCCCAATAAAACCACAAAACAGATGCAAGTTACTTCCCCGATAAAACCACAAAACAAATGCAAGTTACATCCCCGATAAAACCACAAAACAGATGCAAGTTACTTCTCCGATAAAACCACAAAACAGATGCAAACTTAATACATCAAGATAGTTAGTGCATGCACCTGGACCACATATACGCTTTTATGACTAGTGATTTTTTTTTTTAATTGATATATTCAGATTACTGATAATCTTGTTCCATAACTACCAAACACAAGACAACATAAATTAGGTAATAGTTTTACAATAAAAACTTAATGAATGAGAGAAATGAGTGTTTATAACAGAATTAAAATGTGTGTTCCTTTCTCAAGTTCAAGCATCTTAATGAGTGTCTCATTGTTACACCTGATACACTCATAACATTTCTGTCTTATATTGACATTGTTGTCTCATATACTCAACACCTCATACACACATCACATTGTTGTCTCATATACTCAACACCTCATACACACATCACATTGTTGTCTCATATACTCAACACCTCATACACACATCACATTGTTGTCTCATATACTCAACACGTCATACACACATCACATTGTTGTCTCATATACTCAACACCTCATACACACATCACATTGTTGTCTCATATACTCAACACCTCATACACACATCACATTGTTGTCTCATATACTCAACACCTCATACACACATCACATTGTTGTCTCATATACTCAACACCTGCTATACTCATCATTAAAACTCAAATCCTGATACACTCATTTTTTTTTTTTAATTTAGAATTTCAATTATCTGTAGACAGCAAAAATAGAAGTATTTTTGAGATGGGGATTGTGGTATCCATATTAAATTAATCTCAGTGCACTATTAGAGCTAAGCAATATAACAGTCTGGGAATTAAAATTAAATGAACTAACTATCTTACGTATGATGCTTGACTTAGTGTACAAGAGATATATGGATACATGAACTTCACTGACCTATTGCGCTGCCAGTACACTTGATGATGCTCTGGCTAATGTTGCCCACTGAGGTTACACTGAAGTAGTCAATGCTGGTTACACCCACAGTGTGGGGGCTATACGTGATCTGAAGGTTAGAGGGGAACATGTATTATTATCTCATACACAATGGGAATCTCATAAACATCAATAACATAATATCTAATAACTAATACAATAATAGCTGTATAATAATGAAGATGAGAACTATGACACCTGTATAACAAGACTTTATAACATCATCAGTATCAACTGTTAGTACATCAGAAGTATGAGCAATGGTGGTACAACAACAACATCAGAAGTATGAGCAATGGTGCTGTAACAACAACATCAGAAGTATGAGCAATGGTGGTATAACAACATCAAAAGTATGAGCTATGGTGGTGTAACAACAACATCAGAAGTATGAGCAATAGTGGTGTAACAACAACATCAGAAGTATGAGCAATGGTGCTGTATCAACAATCCAATCTCACTTCTGCAGAGTCCCGTGCTCTCTCCCTTCTTCGCCATAGAGACGACATTATCACTGACAAGGGAGGAGCCATTGTCGTCTGGCAGAAGGACTTATACCTAAGTGAAGGTAAAAACCAGTTGACCAATGGCTCTTTTTACAGGCCCAGGACCAGCGATGCAACTGTCTCTAACAATCGCATCGTACACAGCACCATTAAACAGCTCATCACCAGTAAAGCTCTTCCTCCCCGCGCATCTCATCTTAGGATTCATGAAAGTTCTTTGGGCAAGCCTGTATTCTACATGCTCCCCAAAATTCTTAAGATCGACAACCCTGGCAGACCTATTGTCTCGGCCTGTTCCTGTCCTACTGAACACATTTCTGACTTCCTCCATAGCATTTTCCAACCTATCGTTGAGAATCTTCCCTCCTTTGTCAAAGACACTAATCATGCTCTTATTTCTCCTCTATCCGACTCTCAGCAGACCGCTCCTACCGTATTTTCTTGTTAGACGTCTGTTCACTGTATACCTCAATTCCCCACTCTGATGGTCTCCGAGCTCTTCGGTTTTTTCTTGACCAGTGCACTTGTCCTTTTATATCCACTGACACTCTTCTCCGTCTTGCTGAACTGGTCCTTCAACTTAATTCCTTCGAATTCAATGGTCAGTTTTTTTACCAAATTAGTGGTGTTGCCATGGGAACGAAGATGGGTCCTAGCTATGCCTGCCTGTTCATGGGCCACTTGGAGCATCAGATATGGCAACAATACTCCGGTCCTTTTCCCGGGTTTTACCGCAGATATATCGATGATGGCATAGGTCTCACAGATATGTCCGAGACTGATTTATCCCGCTTCATCGACTTTGTCAACCACTTCCACCCCACCATCAAGTTCACCTCCCTCATCTCCACAGTATCTGTCAACTTTCTTGACATTACTATTACTATCACACCCTCCGGCCTTAATACCTCAGTATACTACAAGCCGACAGATGCCCATAGCTACCTTCTGTATACCTCTTCTCATTCTCGGGCTTGTTGTGACTCCCTTCCATTTTCACAACTTCTCTGCCTCCGCCGTTTGTGCCTAGACGACGATGACTTCCACTTCCAAGCCAATGAGATGTTGGATTTCTTCCGTAGCAGACTTTATCCGGAACATGTTCTCACCTCTGCCCTCCAACGTGTGCTCCCCATCTCTCATCAGGAGGCCCTCAAACCTCACTATAAATCCACTTCGGATAGAGTCAAATTAATCTTGACCTATCACCCTCACAGTACTGCAGTCAAACAGATCCTTTTCCGCCACCTCTCTGTCCTCCAAGCAGAGTCTGTGACCCAAGAAGTATTCGGTGAAGCCCCTTTGGTGGCATATAGACGTGACAAGAACCTGAAGGATCTTCTTGTTCACAGCTGTCTCCCAAAGGAGAATGCCACTCACTTTGGTACACTACCCTGTGGTCGGACACGATGCAACACGTGCAAGTATGTCATCTCAACCCACAAGGTGTCTTTTCCTGAGGCTACGTACACCATCACCAGTAGCTTCACGTGTGAGTCGCGCAATGTCATTTATACGATCATATGTAAACGTTGCTGTAAAACCTATATTGGCCAAACAGGCAAATGACTTGGGGACAGATTCAGCCAGCACTTGAATGACATCTCTCAGCAAAAATCCACACCAGTTGATATACACTTTAATGGTCCTGACCACCATGGTCCCATCGACATCTAGGTCATGGCGATCAGATCCTGCTCCTCTGACACTGCTAGCCGAGAACAGCTTGAGAACCGTCTTATTCACCGCAAGGGGTGTCTAAAACCAACTGGTCTTAACACTCTTCACACCTTTGTCTGAGGTCACCCTTTCTTCTCTTGTTCTATTTTGACTCTTTCCACTCTTATCTTATTTTTCTATTTTTCTGCCGCCCTCTAATAATATGTATACACTGTTTTTAATATGTCTTGATTTTTATTTCATATTTATTTATCTCCAACTCATTCTGTCCTCTTCTATTTCCAGTCCCCACTAATATTACGTTTGGGTAGTTTATTGTTCAGTTTCATTTTTTAGTTTCTTAGTATGTATTGTGTACATCCGGTGGTGGCAGTCATTTCCTTTTCCGGGCATGCTCGTCCGTTCGCAGGCAGCAAAAGTGTTAGGACTTCGATGCCTTCAGGAAAGTACCTAGATTTAATTTTTATATTTATTTAGGTTCTTATGTGTCCTATCTAGCCTTAACTTTCTTTCCTTTCCCTGATGAAGGCCTTGTGGCCGTAACGTTGGCTATTTTCTTCATCTTTTGTCCTCGTAAGACGAATCGCCTTTTTTCGATTTTTTTTCACACCCATCCATTGTATCAACAACAGCAACATCAGAAGTATGAGCAATGGTGTTGTAAGAACAACATCAGAAGTATGAACAATGGTGGTGTAATAATGACAACCACAGCATCAGAAGTATGAGCTATGGTGTTGTAACAATAACAACCACAACATCAGAAGTTTTGACAACAACTGCTGCCATATCAGTATTATTAACAACAACTACAACATCAGCTGTACTAACAAATACAAAATCAATAGTGCAACCAACAACTACATCAGTAGTATTAACAACTACAAGACTAGTAGTTTTTCCATTAACTGATTCAGTACGTAATTATTTTCAGCTCTGGACGGAATTATTTTTAAGCCCCAAAAATTTACACATACATAATTTACGTTTACTGACAATGTGTGCCTAATCATGAGTTAAGTATAACATATTATATATCAAATTAAAGTACATTGGATGAACAATATAAATCCATATGCCTTTCTAGCTAATTTTATGTTATGTTTATGTTATAAAAGATAACATGTACAAGGAAAAAAAGATAACTTGAAATTTTGAACAAAAATCTTCGACTTACGTAAGGCTTGTAACATAAATTGTTATCACAATACAGTTTCACTGCTCTCTTTGTGCAAGTAATCCATTTAGAAACACAGAAAAAGTAAGAAAGTTATGGTTGATCACACAGTTTGTTCACTGTTTACATATTAGTAACATATCCTGTGTGTTTTTCGGCCATTATGGCGATACGACAAAACACGATTAAAGATGAAGATAAATGTGAAAAAATCCCTTCAAACGCAAATAAAAGACGTTGAAGCTTGTTGAAATTTGCCCAGTTTTGTGTTTACTTCCATTCGAGATAAATTCCGGGCAGTATAAAATATCAGAATAGAAAGAAACAACGAAATAAATCAGCGTCTTTTAAAAGATCTTGTGGACACAGCGGTCGGCCATTGCGTCTTTTAAAAGATCTTGCGTACGGAATCAGTTAATAACATCAGCAGTATCAGCAACAAATACTTACTTACTTACTTAGTCGTTCCCCTTTTACCGTGAGGTGTAGAGGTTTGGAACAGAGAGCGCCAGACCATTCTATCAGCTGTCTTCTTCCTGGCCTGGTTCCATTCTAGTCCTCGGTCCTTCAAAGATTGTCTAATGTTGTCCTCCCAGCGGACTCTGGGTCGTCCTGGAGGTCTGGATCCCTGGCTCTTTGTTTCCCATGCTTGTCGTGGTAGCCAATCTTCTCCCATTCTGCAGACATGGCCAAACCATCTTAGTTGGGACTGTTCTATTTGGGTCTGCAGCGGGTGGGATTTTAGGCCTTGACGGTTCGTCTGGTTGCGGACCATGTCTCTTCTTGTTACTTCAACTACTTTCCTCAGATACCTCATTTCTGAGGTTTGGATCTGGCTTTTGTGGGTTGTAGTCATTGCCCACGACTCGCATCCATATGTCAGCAACAAATACAACATCCCAAATACCAGCAATGATATCTTTAGTATCAACAAAACTACAACATCACTTGTATCAAAAACTACAATATCAACAGAATCATCTACAACATTAGTCAAATCAAAAACTACAACATCAGTGTTGTTAAAACTACAATATTCGTCAAATCAAAACCTGTAACATTAGTGTTATTAAAACTACAACATTAATCAAATCAAACACTACAACATTAGTGTTATTAAAACTACCACATTAGTCAAATAAAAAACTACAACATCAGTGTTATTAACTACAACATTAGTCAAATCAAAAACTACAACATCAGTGTTATTAACTACAACATGAGTCAAATCAAAAACTACAACATCAGTGTTATTAACTGGTTGTTCGTCCATCACGGGTGATGAAGACCACTCTGTTCATCCAATTATTTAAGAATATGTTAGGTTAGTCTATGGGTACGAAGGTGACTGAAGAGCCCGATGCGGGCCTGGAAAGATCTTGGACAGTGTGGGCAGGGAATGTTTGCTTCATGTGAAGGTTTTATTTCACGGTCCTTTCTAGCTTGTCTCCGCTGTTCTGCTGCTGCTCTTCTGGATGATTCGCATGCTGCTGCACCTTTACGAAGAGATGTGCGCCAAGCAGTTCGGTCTTGCGCAGCAGCTTCCCATGTGTCTGGGTTTATGTCAAAGGTTTTCAATGACGTCTTTAACGTGTCTTTGAAGCGCTTCTTTTGGCCACCATGGGAGCGTTTACCCTTCTGCATCTCACCATAAAAGAGTATCTTTGGCAGTCGATGGTCTGGCATGCGGACTACATGACCTGCCCAGCGAATTTGTGACTGCATCAGAATAGTATCAATACTAGGGATACCAGCTCTGTCAAGAACGGCGGTATCCGGGATCTTGTCTTGCCATTTGATGTTCATTATCTTCCTGAGACAGACTGTATGGAAGTGGTTTAGCTTCTTTACGTGGCGCCTGTATACAGTCCATGTTTCACATGCATATAGCAGCACTGGAAGCACCGCAGCTCTGTATACCTTCAGCTTTGTCTGTAGACTAATGCCACTTCGATGCCAAACGTTGGTGTATAGTCTGCCAAATGTGCTGCTGGCTTTGGAGATCCTGGTGTTCACCTCATCATCAATGACAATGTTCTGGGATAGTGTGCTACCAAGGTATGTGAATCTGTTCACAACATTCAGTTTCTCACCATTAACCTTGATGACTGGCTCAGTATAAACTGTGCCAGGAGCTGGTTGGTACATGATTTCTGTTTTCTTCGTGTTGATGGTAAGCCCAAAGTTGGCGCAGGCTTCGGAGAATCTATCCACACTATGCTGCAGATCAGCCTCTGAGAAGGAATTGAGGGCACAATCATCAGCAAACAGAAGATCTCTGATGGTGTGTGATTTGACCTTGGTTTTTGCTTGAAGCCTCCTAAGGTTAAACAATTTTCCATCAATACGATAACTAATGTCGATTCCTGTGTCCCCGTCTCTAAAAGCATCAGTCAGCATAGCAGAAAACATGATACTGAACAGAGTCGGTGCAAGTACGCACCCTTGTTTAACTCCATTTGAGACGGGGAAAGGCTCTGATAGCTCACCGTTTTCCTGAACTCTAGCCTGCATTCCATCATGCAGTTGCTGCACTATTGTGATAAATTTCTTTGGGCAGCCGTATTTTGCCATGATCTTCCATAGACCCTCTCTACTGACCGTGTCGAACGCCTTTGTCAAGTCGATGAAAGCTGTGTACAGGTCACAGTGCTGTTCTTGGCATTTTTCTTGTAGCTGTCTTGCAGCGAACACCATATCTGTGGTTCCACGTTCTTTCCGGAATCCACACTGACTTTCAGGTAAAAGACCTTTGTCAAGATGAGCCGTAAGGCGATTCAAAAGGATTCTGGCGAATATCTTCCCAGCGATTGATAAAAGAGAGATGCCTCGATGATTGTTGCAGTCTTGGCGATTACCTTTACGTTTATATAGATGTATAATTGAGGCATCTTTGAGATCGTGTGGGATGGTTTCACTCTGCCACATTTGCTGGAAGATCATATGAAGTTTCTCTATCAGAACTGCACCGCCATCTTTATAAACCTCAACAGGAATTGAATCGGAGCCAGGGGCCTTTCCACTAGACAGTTGACGAATCGCTTTTTTAGTTTCCTCCAGAGTTGGTACATCATCTAATGCTTCATTTATAGGAATTTGGGGCAGGCGGATGATGGCTTCGTCGTTAATAGATGATGGCTGGTTCAAGATATTATTAAAATGTTCAGCCCAGCGTTGGAGAATTTTTTCCTTGTCTGTAATTAGTGTTTTTCCATCTGCATTAAGGAGGGGAAATGATCCTGATGATGTTGGACCATAGACCGCTTTGAGTGCAAGGTAAAAGTTTTTCAAGTCATGGCTGTCAGCAAAGCCTTGGATCTCATCTGCTTTATTACTCAGCCATGAATCCCGCATCTGGCGTAGTTTATGTTGGACGATTCTACGCATGTTGTTGAAAGCGTCTTTCTTGGATGTAGATTTTGGATCATTTAAATATGCTTTATGGAGATGGTGTTTCTCAGCCAACATCTGCTTTATATCATCTGAGTTCTCATCAAACCAGTCATTTTGTTTCTTGATGGAAGGACCCAGGACCTCTGTAGCAGTGTTGTAGATCTGCTCACTTAGGGCTGCCCAATTTGTTTCCACACTTTGGCCGTCTAGCGAGATAGATTTGAGACGGTCTTCTAAGGTGTCAGTAAATGACTGTTTGATTGTTGTCTTCTTTAGTTTGGTGACATCCAGCCTCTTTTGAGTTTTCTTCCCCTGAGGGCGCCTGGCTGGTTGGATACGAACTTTAAGTTTAGATACAATGAGGCGATGATCAGTCCAGCATTCGGCACCACACATGGACTTGGTCACCCGGACATCTTGCCTGTCCTTCTTCCTAACAATTACATAGTCAATTAGGTGCCAATGCTTTGAGCGAGGGTGCATCCAGGAGGTCCTGTTGCGGGTAGGAAGTCGAAAAATGGTGTTGGTGACAAGGAGGTCATGTTCTGCGCAAGTCTGGAGGAGACGAAGTCCATTACTGTTACAGCGACCCACGCCGTACCTACCAATAGTGCCATTCCAGGAGATGTTATCTGAGCCTACTCTTGCATTAAAGTCACCAAGAATGATGAGCTTATCTGCTTTAGGAACTGATGCAATGACTGCATGTAGTTCTTCGTAAAACTTATCCTTGACATCATCCTGGTTTGTCATAGTTGGTGCATACGCGCTAATGATGGTGGCATGTTTTCTTCCATAGAACAGAGGGATCTTGACCGTCATGAGTCGGTCATTTATTCCCTTTGGGGGCCCCGCTAACTTGCTGACAATTGCTGTTTTGATTGCAAATCCAACCCCTGCTTCTCGTCTTTCTTCAGTTCCTCTTTCCGCTCCAAAAGAATGTATAACCTGCACCCTTTTCGCAAAGTTGGCCCTCGCCTGCAAGTCGAGTTTCACTCAGTGCTGCTATGTCAATGTTGTACCTGGCCAGTTCTCTCCCAATCAGGGCAGTTCGTCTCTCAGGTCTGTTTGCATTAAAGTCTTTGTCAAGTAAAGTGCGCACATTCCATGCGCCTAGAATGAGGGGGGAAAAATCTGTCCTTTCTTTTTCTTATATGTCGACCGCCGAAGTAGGGTACCCACCAACCGCGGTAAGCTGGTTAGGTAATGGTGAAGCAGGCAATGTTTAGGGCACCTTTTCTAGCCCCTTCCTCATGCCATGGAGGTGAGCAGTGCTTTCCTAAAGAGGGCTGCTCAGACACTCAGGGGGCTGCCGAATCCCACTGCTGCTCCGATCAGTGGAAGACGACCATATGGCCTGAGCCGCCTGTGTGTAGGTCTGCGACTACGACTGCCAGCGTACCCACGCCTGCCGCTTCGCCGCTCGCCCATCGCCACAGGATTTGTTGTGAGTGGATGGATGAATGGATGAAAGAGTGACTTGCGCGGTGATTTGGATTAAAGTGAGGAAGAGTTGCGCAATTCGTCGACCTCACTCTCTCGCCTGGGTCCATCTCAATCCAGTGGCAAGACAAGTCAAGACGACTGGAGATGAAGTCAGGTGCAGTGGATGACCAGGGCTTTCTACGTGCCTCGCCGTGCTCCTTACGCTCCACAGCGCGTTGCTGGTAATCGCCGTCATGCCCGTTGAACCAACAGGTGGTTTCTTCCGCGCAGTCTATCGAATCCAGTCTTCGCATGCATGGGTAGGCAGACCCTAACTCACCGAAGGTTTATAACCATTCGGCTACCCTCACCTAGTTTAGCCGGCCTGTCAAAGCCGTTGTCCGGGGGTGGCCGCTGTCGCATGCTGACAGCTACGAGGAGCCACAGGTGAGAGCTGGATGCCAGGTTTGGACCAAAGGTGGCTGAGCTGCCCTAAAAAGGGCATGACAGCTCCTTCACCAGAGGTACTACCAATACCTGACTTCCCAACACCCCCTGTTATTAACTACAACATGAGTCAAATCAAAAACTACAACATCAGTGTTATTAACTACAACATTAGTCAAATCAAAAACTACAACATCAGTGTTATTAACTACAACATTAGTCAAATCAAAAACTACAACATCAGTGCTATTAACTACAACATTAGTCAAATCAAAAACTACAACATCTGTGTTATTAACTACAACATGAGTCAAATCAAAAACTAAAACATCAGTGTTATTAACTACAACATTAGTCATGTAAAACACTAACACCTCAGTTTTATTTACTATCACATTAGTTATGTAAATAAAAAAAACTACAACATCAGTGCTATTAACTACAACATCAGTGCTATCAACTACAACATTAATCGTCTATCAACTAACCAACTACAACATCAGTCACACCAAAAGCTACACCATCTCTGTTATTAACTATTATAACAGCAACAGCAGCAACACTCACTGGAATTTTTAAAAGACTCATGGGAGGGACAACTCCTCGCGTCTGCAAACATCGGAACACAGTATTCAAATGATTCATGCCTGGAATTTTCTCAACGCGGAAAGGAGTTTGCACCTGGTCCAAAAAATAAGAGGTAAATCACATCACAAACTGTCTCATATAAATACTATCACATGATGACTTGTCACACACAAGTACTTCAGAAAATGTCAAATTTCTTGTCACACACAAGTACTTCCGAACTGTCTAACATCTTGTCATGCACAAGTTCTACAGAAAATGTCAAATGTCTTGTCACGCACACGTTCTACAGAAAATGTCAAATATCTTGTCACACACAAGTACTTCAGAAAATGTCAAATTTCTTGTCATACACAAGTACTTCAGAACTGTCTAATGTCTTGTCACACACAAGTACTACAGAAAATGTCAAATGTCTTGTCACACACAAGTACTATAGAAATATCAAATGTCTTGTCACACACAAGTACTTCAGAAAATGTCAAATGTCTTGTCACACACAAGTACTTCAGAAAATGTCAAATTTCTTGTCACACACAAGTACTTCAGAACTGTCTAATGTCTTGTCACACATAAGTACTACAGAACATGTAAAAAGTCTTGTCACACACAAGTACTTCAGAACTGTCTAACGTCTTGTCACACACAAGTACTCCAGAAAATGTCAAATGTCTTGTCACACTCAAGTACTACAAAAATGTCAAATATTTTGTCACACACAAGTACTAGAGAAAATGTTAAATGTCTTGTCACACACAAGTACTTAAGAAAATGTCTAATTTCTTTTCACACATAAGCACTACAGAAATGACTAATGTCTTGTCACACACAAGCACTTCAGAACTGTCTAACATCTTGTCACACACAAGTACTCCAGAAAATGTCAAATGTCTTGTCACACACAAGTACTAAAGAAGTGTCAAATATCTTGTCACACACAAGTACTAGAGAAAATGTCAAATATCTAGTCACACACAAAGACTAAAGAAACGTCTTGTCACACACAGCTTCTTGTCACACACAAGTACTACAGAAGTGTCAAATATCTTGTCACACGCAAGTACTAGAGAAAATGTCAAATATCTTGTCACACACAAAGACTAAAGAAACGTCTTGTCATACACAGCTATTACAGAAAATGTCAAATTTCTTGTCACACACAAGTACTACAGAAATGTCAAATATGTTGTCACATACAAATACTTCAGAAAATGTCAAATGTTTGTCATACACAAGTACTTCAGAAATGTCAAATTTCTTGTTACCTTATGTGCCAACTGGTACAGATTACCCATATTCTGTACAGGTTTTTTTATGTTTTCAGATTTGTGCAGCTGTACAAAATTTCTGTACAGGTTTTTGGCCTAATTATTAAACCTTTATAGTTTCATTTGCTAAAAATGCCAGAGCGCAAAAGCTAATGTCCTGTCCAAAATGCATGAAAATAAACACTGCTTTCCATCAATGCCATATAGCAACAAGATTTCAGTATCTGACTTGAGTTATAAACAGATTTTAGGTACATGTTAAGCTTCTATTGTCTGAAATTTTTTCTGAATCGATCGATATTTTGATTTTTCATGATTTTTTTAGTCATTGCTTTCCGGGCGGTGGAGTCTTTACTTTGGGAGCTGAGAGGTGACTTGGTATTTGATCAGTACCATAAATATGTGGCCTAATCAGATGTGGATATTGAATACGAGCCTGATTTAGACTCTTACAGTGACACTGACGAAAGTGTATCTAGTGAAAGAAGTAGGCCTAATAATATTGATGACAGATTATACAAAGATGGTAGTCAATGCAGCACACTTTTGTTAAAATTTGTGACTTTGTAGGAAACCCTGGACATAAACATACTCCTGATCTAGTTTATCTGGTCATGGACTTGAACACAGGACAGGTTGACATATAAAGTCATAGCTGTGGTGGTAGGTGCAAGAGGTCTAGTGGCTGCCTCAGTGTATGGTCTACTGAAACTATTGGATGTGAAAGGACTGTCAAGAACAAGGGTGATTAAAAGGCTCGATGAAACAGAAAGGCTATGTCTTGACTGGAGCAATTGTAACAGGCTATGGAATTTAGGGAAGTTATTTATATATAACATAATGGTTACTTTCACAATTGCCTCCAGCTGGCTGCATGGATAAAACCAGGAGTAAAGTTGAAAGTTGCAACTAAGAGGGAGTAGGTTCAATTCCCAGCGCAGGCTCAAAATATATCAGGAGGCTGACACTTGGGAGTAACAACTCAAGTGCCCCTTCCTCCACAGTGTTAAGGAGATATAAAGGGCCTAAACATTTGACCAACAAGGGAAATCTTATGATGATCAGATTGTCTCCTGTTGTAACGTTTTGTATTGAGTTTCCTATTTCATCCAACGTGAAGAACTGTGCCAAATCTGCTCAATACAAGCAAGAACAAAGTAGTAAACAATAACTTATGCTAAGACATAAGCAAACAATAACAAGAACAAAGCAGTAAACAATAACTAAGACATAAGGAAACAATAACGCTCTTTTCTTATCTCAAAGAACAAAACGGTCATTGTATGGTTTTTTTCTCTGTATGTTTTTTTTTTAAATTTTTTAAACAGGTTTTTCAGATTTTTGGTAGAAGTTTTTCATCTCCGGGGGTTGGCATGTGTGTGTCACACACAAGTAATACAGAAATGTCAAATGTCTTGTCACACACAAGTATTACAGCAATGTTAAAAGTCTGGTATCACACATAAAAACTTCACTGACAACAGAACACTGACCGGTGAAAGGTTATGAAGCTCCACAAACAGCTCTGTCATGAGTGCCACTGCAACCTTTCCAAAATTGATCTCAGTCTCTGCTATAACGAGTTTGTCCAGGTTGCCTGTCTCAATTCTCCCTCCAGGATATGACACAAGCAGATGGGGGAACTTTCCTGGCAAGTGATAAGTTCTGTCACTTAAGGTTTGATCACACAGGACATAAGACATTTACTTTTGACTACCAGCCAATCCACTTACACATGACATACACTTGATTACTAGCAATCATAACTGCATTCTAGAAGCAGAACTGCCTTGTAATGCTACCCACTGGTTTTCTCAGTGATTAACCCTATCTTCTATAAACCTTCACCTGCTCTGATGATGCTACCATTCACATGCATCCATTGTTATCCATGGCACTATCCGTAGCCCCATCAATGATAATCTTCTACCTGCTGGTGCTTTATCTCTGACATAATAAAATGAGAAGGACTGCAGTAAGACAATGATAAATGGTTTGACAACAAACAACAGGTCACATATCTTACTGGGACCAATGACAAACAGAAATAGGTCACATGTCTTACTGGGACAAGTACAACAAAATAGGTCACATGTCTTACTGGGACCAAGGACAAACAAAAATAGGTCACATGTCTTACTGGGACCAGGGACAAACAAAAATAGGTCACATGTCTTACTGAAACCAGGGACAAACAAAAATAGGTCACATGTCTTACTGGGACCAAGTACAAACAAAAATAGGTCACATGCCTTACTGAGACCAGGGGCAAACATGATTTTGTTCATTCAGATTTTCCCAACAACATCACCACTGATTTTTATTTTGTGTTCTGTAATTTTTATAAATTTTTTATGAATTTCACTTAGTCCTTGCTTTCTTCTTTCATTTGTCCCTGATGAAGGCCTTGTGGCTGTAACACAGACAATTCTCTTTGCCCTTTGTCCCAGAAAGATGCATTACCTGTTTTTGTTTACTTCCACGTTTTTACAGTCGTCTTCACAAATCTTTTTTCTAAGTACCTCCTAGGGTTTATGAGATTAGTTATCCTGGTAGGTCAACTGTATCAGCCTGGTCTTCACAAATCTTTTTTCTAAGTACCTCCTAGGGTTTATGAGATTAGTTATCCTGGTAGGTCAACTGTATCAGCCTGGTCTTCACAAATCTTTTTTCTAAGTACCTCCTAGGGTTTATGAGATTAGTTATCCTGGTAGGTCAACTGTATCAGCCTGGTCTTCACAAATCTTTTTTCTAAGTACCTCCTAGGGTTTATGAGATTAGTTATCCTGGTAGGTCAACTGTATCAGCCTGGTCTCACGAATCTTCTTTCTAAATACTTCCTAAGGTCTAAGAGATTAGTAATTATGGTTGGTCAACTGTATCAGCCTCGGCTTCACAAATCTTCTTTCTAAAAACTTTCTAAGGTCTATGAGATTAGTAATTCTGGTTGGTCAACTGTATCAGCCTCGGCTTCACAAATCTTCTTTCTAAAAACTTTCTAAGGTCTATGAGATTAGTAATTCTGGTTGGTCAACTGTATCAGCCTCGGCTTCACAAATCTTCTTTCTAAAAACTTTATAAGGTCTATGAGATTAGTAATTCTGGTTGGTCAACTGTATCAGCCAGGTGTTGCTCTAGTGAGCACATTTCCTAATTCTTGGTTTGTATTTTCCAGCCCTTGGTTGCCAGTCCTCCATCAAAACTTGAAGGATACCCAGCATGCAATTATTACTTCTGATTGCCTTAGATTCATGTCAGGTCTACTTATCATCTTCTCCTTCTTCACGTTACACGTCTATTCTACGTTCTGATTCCCTTAGATTCCTGTCAGGTCTACTTATCATCTTCTCCTCCTTCACGTTGCACGTCTATTCTATGTTCTGATGGATTCAAATTTATCTTGACAGACGTACTAATCCAACAGTAGAAATAAGACTTCACCTTGCTGACTTTGTTCACATCTCTCAGATCTTTTTAGTTCAATGAGTAACTTTTTTTAACAACATTAGCAGTGTTGCAATGGGCACTAAAATGGGTTTCAGCAACGCATGCTTGTTCATGGTTCATTTTGAGCACAAAAAATTGTTCAAGGTTATAATGGCCAGACTCCTGAGTTTCACCATCACTATATTGATGATCACACTGAAGTCACAGACATGTCTCAAGAGATACATCAGATTATGCTAGGAGATCAGGCCATGGAGCAAGTCAACCATTTTAAATACCTTGGAGCTGTAAGAGACTGGGAAGGAGGCATCAAAGAAGACCCAAAAAGCAGCTGCTGGAAGACTTTTTCAGGCCATAAACTGAAGATTCCTCAGCAAAAGAAAAACTGGCAAGAAGATGAAGATGGCTGCAAATCGCTCCACCTATATTCCAGTCTTAACTTATGGATGTGAGTCACCGGCAATAACTACAACCCACAAAAGCCAGCTGCAAACCTCAGAAATGAGGTATATGAGGAACGTGGTCAAAGTAACAAGAAGGGACATAGTCTGCAACCAGACAATATGTACTTACTTACTTACTTACTTAGTCATTCCCCTTCTACCGGCATTGAAACCCACCTCCTGTAGACCCAAATGTAAAGTCCCAGTTACAATGGTTTGGCCATGTCTCAGAATGGGAGAATATCAATTACCCTGACAAATATAGGAAACAAGAGCCAGGGATCCAGACCTCCAAACCTGATATATCAGGTCTATCAGATGAGTATATCAGGTGACCCAGAGTTTGCAGGGACGTCATCAGACAATCCCTCAAGGACCAAGGATTAGACTGGAACAAGGCCAGGAGAAAGACAGCCGACAGGATAATATGGCACTTTCTCTGGCAAACCTCCACACCCTAAGGTAACAGTGAAACAACAAAGTTGTTCTCTATCTTTCCTCTTTTTCTATTGCCCTCTATAGCCCCTGGTTTACTTGTCAACAAAAATTAAATCCTGCTGTAAGTCTGATTATAAAGTAAAGTGAAATCAACTCACCAACACCATAAAATATTGTCTGTCCTGCCAACTCCAGTTCCTTGCCAAATCTGCACACAGCTATGACCTCATAGACAAAGGCAGCCTAACCATGCAAACATGAAATATTGCAATCTTAAACAACTTTTACCATGTCAACAGTGGCAAATGTTATCTGTGTACATATATGCGTATATATCTGTCTGCCCAGACAGTTATTCCAACATGACGTACTATTTCTATTTATCTCATTATCTCTATGATATGGTATAATAGCCCATTCAGTCATAACTGTCTATGGGAATGTGCCCCTGAGATGATCACTCTCAGCTGCTTTTTTTTTCCTATGTTGCTTTAGGCATTTTCTTTTCTCTTCAGCTTGTATTCTATGATGTAAATTGAGTCTATTCCATCGCATTATCTATGTAATAAAAACTGAACATTTCAAAGAATTAAATAATTCTGAAAATCAAAAGTTTTTTTGCTGTCATTTGGGTGATTTTTAAACTGATTTTTGGGTAACATGTTACTTTGGGTGACTTTTGCTACTTTAGGCAAGTTTGGGTGACTTTTGCTACTTTAAGTAAGTTTGGGCGACTTTTGCTACTTTAGGCAAGTTTGGGCGACTTTTGCTACTTTAGGCAAGTTTGGGTGACTTTTGCTATATTAGGCAAGTTTGGGTGACTTTTGCTACATTAGGCAAGTTTGGATGACTTTTGCTACCTTAGGCAAGTTTGGGTGACTTTTGCTACCTTAGGCAAGTTGGGTGACTTTTGCTACATTAGGCAAGTTTGGGTGACTTTTGCTACATTAGGCAAGTTTGGGTGACTTTTGCTACCTTAGGCAAGTTTGGGTGACTTTTGCTACATTAGGCAAGTTTGGGTGACTTTTGCTACATTAGGCAAGTTTGGGTGAAACTTGAAAACTAAAAAAATCCAATTTTCACAACACGGCTGTCCCTGAGCATTTTGGATTCTGGGTTATGGACCCTTCTATTAACGTAACACATAAAATAAAAATGTTCAGACAACATACTGTGATTACATATAATATAAGTAATCACACAACACACTGTGAAAACATATAATAAATGATGACACAATATACTGTGAATGCATGTAACAATAAATGAACAGACAGCATACTATGAATGCATGTAACAAAAAATGAACAGACAACATACTGTGAACACACATAACAATAAATGAACCAACAACATACTGTGAAAACATAACAATAAATGAACAGACAACATACTGTGAACACATAACAATAAATGAACCAACAACATATTGTGAACACACATAACAATAAATGAACAGACAGCATACTGTGAACACACATAACAATAAATGAACACACAACATACTGTGAACACACATAACAATAAATGAACAGACAGCATACTGTGAACACACATAACAATAAATGAACAGACAGCATACTATGAACACACATAACAATAAATGAACAGACAGCATACTGTGAACACACATAACAATAAATGAACACACAATGAACTGTGAACACACATAACAATAAATGAACAGACAGCATACTGTGAACACCTATAACAATAAATGAACAGACAGCATACTGTGAACACATAACAATAAATGAACCAACAACATACTGTGAACACACATAACAATAAATGAACAGACAGCATACTGTGAACACACATAACAATAAATGAACAGACAGCATACTATGAACACACATAACAATAAATGAACAGACAGCATACTGTGAACACACATAACAATAAATGAACACACAACATACTGTGAACACACATAACAATAAATGGACAGCATACTGTGAACACCTATAACAATAAATGAACAGACAGCATACTGTGAACACACATAACATTAAATAAACAGACAACATACTGTGAACACCTATAACAATAAATGAACACACAACATACTGTGAACACACATAACAATAAATGAACAGACAGCATACTGTGAACACACATAACATTAAATAAACAGACAACATACTGTGAACACCTATAACAATAAATGAACCAACAACATACTGTGAACACACATAACAATAAATGAACAGACAGCATACTGTGAACACACATAACAATAAATAAACAGACAACATACTGTGAACACATATAACAATAAATGAACAGACAGCATACTGTGAACACCTATAACAATAAATAAACACACAACGAACTGTTTTTGTTGTTTAACTAGGGCTGCTGAGCTTTGGCTCTTTTGCAGCAAATACCAAGTTGAAGAGCCCTTGGTATTATCTAAGCTGTGGATCTAGGCTTTTCCTGTGGCTTTTCTGCCATTTCCTAAATGTATTGAGTTGACGTCATGAACTCCAGTTTTTCCAGCCTGGCTTGTATTTAAAGGTTCATCACATCTGGTCCCAAGCTAGGAGGAAGAAGCACGTGGTATACTGTGCACTCCCCACTATCCTAGGGGACTCTCCAAATATGCAAAGCTAAAATATTATGCTCTGGTTCTGAGCTCTCCCAAGGAATCATCACGCACAAGTATTACACAGAGTCACTTCTCAGCTCCCCCTGCCTACCATGGGGTCCATAGTGAGATCCTCCTGCATGCAGCCAACCAGGTCAAAGCCAGAGTTATGTCTGGGGAGGTTCAAGTGACTTCTCCAAGCTCCAAGTGGGCAATGCTGGGTTCTCAACATGATTCACCACATGGAGAATCCCTGGAAATGTGTGGATGATTTCAAGAGTCAATAAGTGTGTAATTAGCCTCACAGACAGAGGTTCACTTCCACATCTACATACTGTTGCGAGTGGATCCTATGAAAGGGGCAGTACTCCTGAATATGTTTTTTGGACAAGGTAGATTTTGAGTTACGTTGCTTGTATCCTTGTTTGGTTATGAGGCTTATTTAGATTTATGATAGGAATATCTTCTCGTATGTTGAGAACGGAGCGGATGACCGCTACTCACAGCGTTGAGCCACGCTTGTGAGGAATTTATCCCTGGGTTGTTTTGAGCCATGTGAATAGCTCGCAGCTAGGCTGCATGTATTATTGAGAGCGGTATTCAAAATAGCCGAGTCTCGTGACGGGTTTTTTTTGGCGGGATGAATGTGTGTTTCCAGGGGAGTTTGTGTTTGGGCGTGGACCGAGCTGGTCAAGTCCCTGTGTTTTTCATAGCGTATGCCTACGTAGAGCTTAAGGAAATGTCGACATAGATATATATTCGCTGTATGTGGATGAGGAAGATGTTTGGTGAAGATTTGTTTAGGCCATATGAAGATTATTATAGCTGCCGTGTGAGCAGGCTTTGTGGAGTAATGAAGAGGCCATATGAAGATTATTATAGCTGCCGTTTGAGCAGGCTTTATTGTGTAATGGAGTATTGTTTAGGCCTTATGAAGATTATTATAGCTGCCGTGTGAGCAGGCTTTATTGTGTAATGGAGTATTGTTTAGGCCTTATGAAGATTATTATAGTTGCCGTGTGAGCAGGCTTTATTGTGTAATGGAGTATTGTTTAGGCCTTATGAAGATTATTATAGCTGCCGTGTGAGCAGGCTTTATTGTGTAATGGAGTATTGTTTAGGCCTTATGAAGATTATTATAGTTGCCGTGTGAGCAGGCTTTATTGTGTAATGGAGTATTGTTTAGGCCATATGAAGATTATTATAGCTCCCGTGTGAGCAGGCTTTATTGTGTAATGGAGTATTGTTTAGGCCTTATGAAGATTATTATAGTTGCCGTGTGAGCAGGCTTTATTGTGTAATGGAGTATTGTTTAGGCCATATGAAGATTATTATAGTTGCCGTGTGAGCAGGCTTTATTGTGTACTGGAGTATTGTTTAGGCCATATGAAGATTATTATAGCTGCCGTGTGAGCAGGCTTTGTGAATAATGAAGTACTTTAGTGGCCGTATATTAATCCCACGTGATGAGTGGTTTGTGAGATTAGGACATGTCAGGGCCATGATCATTGTTATAACTGCCGAGGGTGCAGTCTTTGTAGCGCTGATGATAGTTTGTACTTTTCACTGTGAACTTTATATTAATGCCAATGTGTTTGTGCTGTGATTGCTATTGTACATTGTGGTAAACCTGATTGTGGCGTGACTTAATAAATCGTCATTAAATGTCACCAGGCGTTTACACCATTCCATGACTCTTTCGTACGTACTGTGGTGTGAGTGTCTATTCTAACACACCCCCCACTTCAATATTCTACACCCAGTGACAAGAGAACCGTAGCACACATACCTTTATGATGAATAGCCCTGTGTGGGCGTGGCTTATTCTATTATATTACTATTACGAATTGGACGGTATCAGTAGAGGGAAGAGGGACAGTATCAGTGGAACCTTCCAGTATCACATACTATAGCATTATGCTTAGCTGGTGGTCATATAAGGATGACTCAAGATATGCCTCCATGCATTACAACATACTGTGAACACATAATAAATAATTGGACAACTTAATGTAATAAATAAATAGGCAACATATTGTGGATACATATAACAATAAATGTGACATACATACAGTGACAAACTCTCTCTGGACACAGACACTGACAGCTGCACTGACAAAGCAGCAGGCTACCTTTGCCCACCTCACGTGTGTTTGGGGAAACTCCAAACTCACAGTGAAGACCAAAGCTGCGGTATATAACGCCTGTGTCTCCAGCACACTGCTATATGGCAGCGTGACATGGACAACATATGCTAAGCAAGTAAGAAGGCTCAATATCTTCCATCTATGGTATCTACGCCACATCCTCGGTATTTCGTGGAAAGACAAAGTGACAAATGTTGAGGTGTTATTATGTGCTGGCCTTCAGAGCATGTATACTCTGCTTAGACAGCGCAGGCTACGCCACATGGAAGATGGTTGCATCCCAAAAGATATCTTCTACGGACAACTGGCAGATGGCAAAAGAACAGTTGGGTGACCGCAGCTGAGATTCAAAGATGTGTGCAAGAGAGACATGAGGGCACTGGACATAAATCCAGCAACCCAGAAGAATGAAGCTGCCGATTGCACCAAGTGGCAATGCTATCAACGGTGCCACCTCAGATTGGGTGAAAAGAAGCTCTCACAACAAGCAGAAGTGAGGAGAAAATGTTGACAGGACCACCAGGAAAATAAGAAGCTGAGGGATGTCACTTCAGGGGCACATTCCCATAGTCAGTTATGACTGAAGGGGCACATTCCCATAGTCAGTTATGACTGAAAGGGCTATTATTATTATAACAAACATACACTGACCATATATAACTATAAATTATCAGATAACATACATACAGTGACCACATATAACAATAACTGATCAGATAACAAATATAGTGGCCACATATAACAATTAATGATCACATAACAAACATACAGTGACCACATATAACAATAAATTATCATATAACAAACATACAGTGACCACATATAACAATAGATCAGATAACAAACATAATGACCACATATAACAATAAATGTTCAGATAACAAACATAGTGACCACATATAACAATAAATGATCACATAACAAACATAGAGTGACCATATATAACAATAAATGATCATATAACAAACATACAGTGACCACATATAACAATAAATGATCAGATAACAAACATACTGTTGGTTTAAATGTTGCCCGGAACTTGACACTGCTGCTGTGTTTGAGCTCTGCTTCTTGTGGTTCAATCGTGAATGGTTCACTAACTTCCCACCGCAGGGGAGTATCCAAATCACTTTCCAAAGAATGAGGAAGGAACATGGAGATAAATAAAGATATCATGTGAGCAGCAGACATCAACAAAACATATCCATAACAGACAATATAGACCAGCAACAAGACAAAAGACACATTAAAACATATTGTAGATATGAGCTTTTGGCTGACAGAATAAAACAGGAACAGTATCCATCTGATTATATTATATATGCTATTCATGTGACTGTCTCCTCTCTGTCTTCCATAATTTAAAAAAAAAAAAAAAAATTATACATCACAGATTTATTATAACTTGTGTCCTTACTTCTACAGCAAGCTTCCATAATCCAGTTACCAGATAATTCTATTTTGAGAACTTAAAAAATAATGTGATGACATACCCAACATTGAAGACATCAAACATGATGAAGATACTATCCTGTACTGCACACATCTTAAAGTCCAGGTCTATGGGCAAGCTAATGTCCATCTGGGGCAATACAGCCCTCAGTGGAATCTCAAAGTCTGCTCCATCCTGCAGATAAGTATATTGTAACTATTTATGCCGGTCTGATGTGTAAATCGAACAGTTTATGTCAATTCTATTGTTACAGAACCAAAACATTTTATTTCATATTACGTCTGCGGCAACTTATATCCAGTTTTAGGACTTCAACAACACGTGCTTGATTAAACAAAGCCCCATTGTAACAAAATGAAACATGCTAGGCTGCACAACTGTATCACATTCACAAATTTTGTTGTCATGCAGAAGGAAACCATTTATTACTAGGAAGAAAAAAAAAAATTTACCACACTCTACTTCACTGGAATGTCTCTGTACTGATAATGTTGCACATTTTCTAACACAGTATAATTAAGCTGTTACAATGTCTGTACGTAACACCCCCCCCATATAGGTCATGAGAGTCTCCAACGAAACAACCAACAAAAGAAACAGGACTACCAGGCATTCACTCATCATCATCAGTTGCCATCTCCACAACGAAGGTTGGCTGTAATGGATCTCCAACGTCTTCTGTCTCTTGTCTTGGTGGTACACTCTGATAGACTCTTTCCCGTCCATCTCTTGATGTTATCTTCCCACTTATAGCGCTGTCTTCCCCTTGCACGTTTGCCTTCAACTCTCCCTTCTGTTATGGTCTTCTGCAAGGCATTCACTACAAGGTAACTAAGATGAGGTTGTGCATGACACTAGCAACCTCATTATCAAGGACACAAGTGTGGACTGTGTCTAACACACTCTGTCATTTGTCTCGTTCTCTAGAGGTAACACATACAACTGTCAGCTTTCATTGGTATCTGGAGAATATAAGATGAGGTTGTACATGACACTAGCAACCTCATTATCAAGGACACAAGTGTGGACTGTGTCTAACACACTCTGTCATTTGTCTCGTTCTCTAGAGGTAACACATACAACTGTCAGCTTTCATTGGTATCTGGAGAATATAAGATGAGGTTGTACATGACACTAGCAACCTCATTATCAAGGACACAAGTGTGGACTGTGTCTAACACACTCTGTCATTTGTCTCGTTCTCTAGAGGTAACACATACAACTGTCAGCTTTCATTGGTATCTGGAGAATATAAGATGAAGTTGTGCATGACACTAGCAACCTCATAATATAAAACTAATAACTAAATAAACTACCAATGCAGGGGCAGATAAAGTGCTCTATAGCAGACTTCCTGTGAGGGGAGTCAACTGCTCCAGATAGCATACGAGTATATCAGAATAATAACAAACAGATACTCATTGCTGTGGTGGTTCACTTTAAGTTAACAGGTCTGACATTATTGGCTCCATATCAGACCCATGCAAGATCCAGAATTAGGTAAATATTGGAGAATAATGTATTTATATTAACTTGATATTGGCACTATATCTGATCTTACAAGATAACTAATCCTAATTATACTTCAGCTCGGGCGTTGGCGTAGCTGGCAAGTCCTTTTTAGGGCTTTATGCTAGCAGATAGATAATGTTGGTCCTTTTCAGAACTTAGTATCTATCAACTCTGATCGGGTTAGCAGTCAACAGAGTTGACTTTTTTTTTTAAATGGTAAATGCACTCTGGTATAACCAAATATGTTGAAATGAACGCGCCTCGCCAGAAGAAGGCAAAGACCGAACCAAACAAAAAATATATATCATCATCATCATGTGACATATTCTTTCCAGAACGTTGTCTCCATTACAGCTGCTCTGAACGCATCACGATTCTGGGCAAGTCGACCTGCATCAGCCAAAGACAAGTTCAGACTCTCTGTGATGTCCTGGGTCCACCGTCGTCTAGGTCGACCCCTTCCCCTTTTTCCAGGGACCATGCCTTCCATCACTGTTTTTTCCAGACTATTATGTCTTTTTATATGACCGAAAAATTTCAGCTTCCTTATTGCGATGGTATTTAGGAGCCAATGTTCCTGTACGTTTAGTGAGTGCAGTACTTCTCTGTTGGTCTTTTTTTCTGTCCAGGGTATTCTCAACATCCTTCTGTAGCATTTCATTTCGAATGATGTAATCTTTTTTGCAACTGTTTTATTGAGTGTCCAAGTCTCGCAGCCGTATGTAGCCACTGGGAATATACATGCTCTGATCAGTTGTAACTTTGTTTCTTTGCTTGTGCCTTGCCATAGGTTTTTCATCTGTATTAGTTTATGTGAAGCAATTGCAAGTCTTCTTTTAATTTCTACTGCACAGTCGCCAGAGCTGTTGATGATTGATCCTAAGTATTCGAATTCATTAACACTTTCCAGTTCTTCGTTATCAATTTCAATTTCTGGTTTGGTCTTTACTTTGTCTGTTGTCAATACTTTAGTCTTCTTGGTGTTTAGGTATAGATTCTGGGCCTCGCTGTGTTTTTTGGTGGACAGAAGTAATTGTTCAAGTCCTTCTTGGTTGGTCGATAGGAGGACTGTGTCGTCAGCATATCTGATTTCCGGGATCTGGTACCCGCCGATGTTAAATGAGTCAAACTCTGTGTGTTCTTGGTCATCTCTTACATTTCTCATGATATTCTCGGCATAAATGTTAAACAGGTAAGGGGAAAGGGTACAGCCTTGTCTTACTCCTTTCTGTACTTCAAACCATTCTGATGTTTCCCCCTCTATTCTTACGGCTGCCTGTTGTTCTTGGTACAGCAGTGCGATGAGTTGTATAAGGTGGTTTGGAAATCCCATATTTTTCATAATAGCCCATAACTGCTGATGTTGTACACAATCGAAAGCTTTGGTGTAATCAATGAAACAAGTATGTAGGTCAACGTTGAATTCTCTACACTTTTCTATGATGATCCTCATGTTGAATATATGATCTCTAGTGCCTCTACCTGGTCGAAAACCCGCCTGTACTTCGTTTATTTCTGTTTCTAGCTTTTGTTGCATCCTTTTCATTATGATTTGTAATAGTATTTTGCTGGCATGGCTTATAAGAGCTATAGTTCTGTAGTTTGTGCACAGTTTCAGGTTGCCCTTTTTTGGCAAGGGTATGTAAATTGATCTTTTCCATTCCTTGGGCCAAATTCCGCTTTGCCAGATCTTGCAGCATAATGCATGGTATATATATATCTGATCTATATTGGGGGTCGGAGTGGCTAAGAGGTATGGCGTCCGCCTCTAATTCTAAAGGTACCAGGTTTGGTTCCCAGTACGGGGAGTATATTTGATGGATTTGTTTTCCAGAACCAGTGGGTCTTAATAATGTCATCCTCGCCCCTGATCTCATGGGTAGTGAGATCTCATGGGTAGTGAGATCGGATGCCTAGCCTTCCCGGATAAGGGCGAAAAAAAAGGAGGTCTCGTGTGCAAGTTGTGCACGTTAACAATCCCTCAGCAGTTGAAAATCATAAAGATTAGGCTCTATACGTCTGCTGCTGCTGTCCTGGAAAAATTTACAAAGTTAGGAAACCTATCCACCACAAAAATATTTATAGAATGTGTGATTCCTGTATACACACGCACATAGGGATCCTTGCTGGTGCTATGGAGTTTGTGCACTGTGCTGAGATCCTCCTTGTGTGATCTAAGGGAGGAGATCGGAACACTGATGGAGTTGTCAGTATGCAATGAAAATGGTACTTTAAACCAAACCAAACCAGATCCATATCAGATGTGCATAAGATTCGTGCAAGATCAGAGTTTGGACAAATTTTGGAGAATTATGGATTTATACTGGCCCATGCTGATTGTTTGCCTGCAAGTAGTTTGATCCTTCTGATGTCTCCAACAGTGACACTTGAAATGTCATCCAGGCTGTTACATTCACTTGTAATTAAATCATATACATGGTGTGGTTCATCTTTCACATGTGATTTGCACACAAAAAACTTGTAAGACACGAAAACCACCACACAAACAACCTCTAATTTCCTGCATACTACTGAGGTGAATTATAAGCAAGTTTGTTGCATTAAAAAAATTATGTCACAATGATTATTTTAATACAAGAAAATTATTTGAAACTAGAGGTTATCTATGTGCTGCTTGTTATGCCTTATAAGTTGTGTGTGTACAAATCAGATGTGGCAGATGTATTTCTTAACCACAGTATATGTCTAATAAGATGCGAAAGATTGTTTGCTAACCATACTATTAGCCTTTTGTCATTTATTTATTTGATAATGAGTGAAAAGTGCTCCCCTGATGACAATATTTCTCTACATGAAAGATAAACAGTTCAGAATATAACTTTAGCCAATATAACCAACAAAACTGAGTTATCAATCTCTTGTTAACAAACTCTTGTGATAATTAACAAACTTTCCAAAGTGCACTCTTCTGTTAACCAACACTTTCCCACATGAGCCATACCTTCAGCACGAAGACAATTCTGTCACTGTACTCGATGTTTTCTAAGGGTCTAAAAGTAACAGGCAAAACGAAGCTTGCCCCAGCACTCAGAAAAATTGGTTTTGGGTACAAAGTTGAAAAAAACCTGGTATCTGGAACTCTGAAAGAAATTGGAATAGAAAGTATAAGGAAATAACAAACTTTTCAACTGTAACCAAACACAACAACGAAGTTTATAATTGCTATCACCTGAGTTATCTCTCCATCAACATTATCATCAATTTCAGTTCAGCCCCATGTGGAGCACACATACCTGTCAACCTGTACACATTTTTCATACAATGTACGTTTTTTTGATACTTTTAGCAGTGTACGGCTATCCAGACTTGCTGTACGGATCACCACTTACCCAAAAAAAAAAAAATCGAAAAAAATTATTTAAAAAAATTTTTTTAATAAAAAAAAATTCTAAAAATATTTTCCAACCCAAGTTCTTTTTTTATTTTAAATCAGAAAATGTTTTCTAGCCCAGGTTTTTTTTTAAACCAATTTTTTTTTTTTATTCCGGAAATCTCGGAGTCTGTTTTTAAACTGAGGTCTCTCCCAGCAACCATTCAAATCCTTTTATACCCAACAATTTGGCAAAAAACTTTGAATTCGGCCTCAAACACTTTCGGTTTCAGCGTGACATGATGTATTTTTAAACTTACCTGTTATCAACCACGCTTGCTAAGACACTTCAACGCCATTTTGTTTAAAAAAAAGTTAAGTACTTATAACTTGGTTAAATATTGCTGTTGTTTTGCTTTGTTGCAATTTAATCGCTGTCTTAATCTTTCCCATTATATCTTGCCCTTCAGTATATGTCCGATAAATTAATGTCATAATATTCTGTGTAGGCCCTACATAACTAGAAAAAAAAAGTTTGTTTGCGTTGAGTAGGCCTACTTTATTCCAGCGGTCAAGATTCACTGCTTTCTTTTTTAATAATGTGGTGATCTATTATCACTGGTCTAGGCTACCAACTTTTAAATAATAATTTTGTAAATTTTTGGTAGTACGTTTTTTTTCTTCCTAGATTTGATATTCTGTTCATAATTTGGTTAATTTTTTATTTTTTGCTGTTTGTTTTGCTTTGTTGTATTTTATTTTTGTTGTTCTCTTAATCTTTCCAGTTATATTTTGATCATTTAAATATTTCCAATAAATTAATGTCATAATATTCTGTGTCGGCCCTACATAACTAGAAAAAAGTTTGTTTGCGTAAACTTTGCTGCTTTATTTGTCAATGGAACTATGCATCCTAGGTATGTGAAGGCATCAGTCTGTTCCAGTTGCTGATTCCTTACTGATATGGGCTCAGGGTTGCTCACATTGAGCGTCTTTAGGTTGATGTTCAAGCCCACCTGCTGGCTATACTTATTAAGTCTATCCATTTTTTCCTGGATGTGTTGATGTGAATGTACTAGCAGTGCAATGTCATCTGCATATTCCAGATCTTCCAATGTAGAAAATGTAGTCCATCTTATTCCTCTTGGATTGCCCTCTGTTGTCTGGCGCATCACCCAGTCTATGACTGTTAAAAATAGAGTGGTTGATAAGGGGCATCCCTGTCATACTCCTGTCTTCACTCCAAAGGTTAGGTTGCTCTGCCCAATGTTTTGCTTCGTTGTATTTTATTTTTGTTGTTCTCTTAATCTTTCCAGTTATATTTTGATCATTTAAATATTTCCAATAAATTAATGTCATAATATTCTGTGTCGGCCCTACATAACTAGAAAAAAAGTTTGTTTGCGTAAACTTTGCTGCTTTATTTGTCAATAAAGTGGCGATCTATTATCACTGGTCTAGCAACTTTTTAAAAATAATTTTGTAAATTTTGGTAGCACGTTTTTTTTTCTTCCTAGATTCGTTATTCTGTTTATAATTATTTTTTGCTGTTAGCTGTTTGCTTTGCTTCGTTGTATTTTTTTGTGTGTTATTCTCTTAATCTTTCCGGTTATATTTTGACCATTTGAATATTTCCAATAAATTAATGTCATAATATTCTGTATAGGCCCTATATAACTAGAAAAAAAGTTTGTTTGTGTAAACTTTGCTGCTTTATTTGTCAATAAAGTCACTGGTCTAGCAACTTTTTAATAATAATTTTTTAAATTTTGGTAGCACTATTTTTTCTTCCTAGATTCGTTATTCTGTTTATAATTATTTTTTGCTGTTAGCTGTTTGCTTTGCTTCGTTGTATTTTTTAATCATTCTCTTCATCTACAAAGATTATTTATTGAAATATTTCATCCAATGAATGATGGCTGAGCCTAATTAAAAGAAACAAAAGCTTGCAGGTCATGGTAAGTTTCAGGTCAAATGGGTTAAACTCTTCCCTGGCATTGTAGATGCATCTAAGTTAGGATCAACCCATGCTTTTTGTAGATTATGTAGCAGAGATATTAAAGTAGTAGCTTCAGGATTATATGATCTGAAAGTACATTTTAAATCAAAATTGCATGAACAAATGTTTGCAATGAAGAAGGGAGCATCGATTAAGACCTTTTTTGCTCAGCCAAACAGGAAGAGTGAACAGGATTACAAGGGGTGAAGTTTTATTTGCCAATTTAATGGCCCAGCATAACTTAACTGCATCTGTTGCTGATCACTTCTCATTTTAAAACTGTATTGTGTATAATTTATTAAAATATTTTTTGCGTAAGGATTTTTGGTTGTTTGTAAGGATTTTTTTGGTCCAGCGTACAGGTTTTTGTCTCAGGAGGTTGACAGGTATGAGCACAGGCCTTCAACAAATACACACTAAGACTTCCTGCTCTCTCCCTTGTGTGTGTGTGTGTGTGCGCGTGCATGTGTGCGTGCATGTGTGTGTGTGTGTGAGATCCATTCAAGGTTTTTCCATGTCTTATTTATTCACTTCATGTCTGTTTCCAGTTCTCTTGTCCTTGCCATCTCCCTCCATTTCTTCTAATCTGAGGGTTCCAGAATAGGTACTACCTTGAGCAGCTATACATAGCATCTTCTCCTTACACCTTGTTCTACTGGTACTTGTTTGATTCTTTCCATTAGTTTCATGTAAGCAATATTGTCAAACCATTTCAATGCTTCTATTTTGTGCAAGTACCCATTTTTGAAAGTCTTTAACTCTTTTGTTGATTTTTTTTTTCTCCATGTTTTAAAGCCATACAACAGGACTGGCTTGACATGTACAAGGGGTATTCCTGTCACACTCCAGTTATTATCTAACAGGGCTCAGTAAGTTGTCATTCGTGAGCAGTTCTACATTTTCTTGCATATGTAACCAATATTTGTGCTGTGACATGAAAAAAATTATTTTTTTAAAATAACATTTTGCCTCATTTTGGCGTTGTGCGTCCCGTTCAACCTAGCCAGTTATATCAGGGCGCGTCTCCAAATATAAAAGACTTTAGGTCTGATTGTAAAATAATACAAGACAAAATCAGTAATATCCCATAATTGGTGTTGGTGCATCAGATTTAAAGGTAAAGTGACAAGACAAAATCAGTTACGTCTCATGTTAGAAAGTCAGATTTAAAGAAACAAGCAGTTTAGATCTGCCATTGTATTAAAAATATCAGTTGTGACATGTTTAGGATGCTTCACCTTCTCTGCTTTCAAATCATAAAGGTCACATGAGCCGGTAAATTTAAAAAAAAAATAATCTACACACATTTAAAATAAACTCCGCCTAGGCCGGTCACAAGCCCGGCTGAAAAACGAGGAGGGCGGTCTGCATGGAGGCCGTAAGGAGACAGCCCCTCCACCATGCAAAGGCACAGCAGGCCAATCACCTGTTTGTCTTAAAAACCAGATTACACGAAACATAAGACAGAAAACTGGACTGATTCTAAAGGCGACAAACTGGAACGGACTACGGACTACGACTTATGGAACAAAATAACACAAGAAGTATTATTGGGAAGGAAGAGGAACTGGTGGAATAGATGGGGAAAGCCAAATTAGAAATCCTGGCTTTAACAGAAACAAAGAAAACAGGACAAGCAGTTATGGATTTTGATGGTGACACACAGCTATACAGTGGTGTCCCCACATCTGAAAGAGCTAATGGAGGCGTGGGTTGTATTGTGGCCAAAAACCAAAGGGATAGTATCAAGGAATGGAACTTTGTCTCAGAATGCATTATGGTCCTAAAACTAAAAGAAGGAGAAACCATAGTCAACCTTGTCATTGTGTATGGGCCAAATGAAGATGAGCGAGCAGAGGTCAAGAAGGAATTCTTTGAGCTGCTTCAAAGGACAGTGGACGACTGCCTGGATGAAGTAATCCTACTCCGAGATTTCAATGCCAGAGTTGGAAATGACCATGCTAGATGGGGTGGGGTTATCGGAAGATATAGAGAAAATACTCTTAATGGCAATGGAAAGCGACTCCTTAGATTCTGCAGTGAGCAGAATCTGATCATTACCAACACAAAGTTCCCCCATAAGCGCATACATGCATACACTAGATGAGAACCAACAAAGAATGAGAAGTCAGTGATAGACTATGCCATTGTTAGGAGAAGCTCATTCAAATATGTCCGGGATGCTAGAGTCTGGAGGGGGCCAGAGATTGGAAGTGACCACTACTTGTTAACAATTAAAAGAACAACTGAAAGAGCTACTTGGTCTAGGAACTGCCTAACATCATGCAAGAAGCTAAGGAAACGAACAGGAGAAACGAGCATTAAGACCTACAAGCTGAGAGAGCCAGAAGTGAAGACCAGATATCAGGGGCTTATTGCTACAGCAGTGAGAAACACAGAACAACAACTTGATGACCTGGAAACACTCTGGCTGAAATTCAAGGATATCATAATGACAGCTGCTGCAGAAGCGTGTGGTGAAGTCCGACTTGGGAACAAGAGGAAGAGGACGCCTTGGTGGACAGATGAGGTTAAAGAGAAAATAAGAGAGAAGGCATGGAAACAATAAGGAGCTAAAAACACAGCAGGACAAATAGAGAAATATAGAGAATATGTGACACTCAGAACAGAAGCATAGAACAAGGTGCTAGCAGCAAAACAGACGTCATGTGAAGAATTTGGAGAAAAGCTAGAAAGCAATGTGCAAGAAAACCAGAAATTGTTCTATAAGACCCTAAAGAATGTGAGTAAGGAAAAACAATGCCCTCTCAAATTTATAAAGGACAAGCAAGGCAAATTGCTTACTGCCCCAAAAGAAGTAATGGAAAGATGGAAAGAATATTTCTCAGAACTCCTTGATGGTGAACAAGGTCAAGCATCAGAAATGATAACCACTAGCACAGAAGAGGAAACCAATGGTGATGAAGATGACATAAAGATGGAAGAACTGAAGGCAGCACTGGAGAAAATCAAGATGGACAAAGCAGCAGGGCATGATGGTATAACACCAGAAATGGTTAAGTACATGGGAGCATCAGGTGACCTATTACTCCTAAGGGTCCTACAGGCAGCTTGGTGCAACAAGACCATACCAAAGGATTAGGAGATTGCCATAATAACACCTCTTGACCGGCAGGGACAGATCACTATTTTTTGCCTCAGGACAGGGCATAACAAACTGAATAAACACATGTACAAGCTACGATTGTCTGCTTCACCACCGTGCACATGTGGATTAAACAAACAAATGGCTGAGCATGTTCTACAGGATTGTCCTCTGTACGACCAGTTAAGAAAGATATACTGGCCCAATGACTCAACACTAAACTCAAAGCTGTATGGAGCTAAAGAGGAACTCCAGACAATGGTCGAGTTCATCATGAGAACTCATCTGACGGTGTAAACATCAAAGATGCGATCGCAAGAAGAAGAAGAAGCCATAATAACACCCATTTTCAAAAAGGGTGACAACCGACAATGTGGAAACCATAGAGGCATATTCCTTCTCAGTGTCCCTGCTAAAATCTACTCTAGAATACTGAAGCAGAGACTCAGATGCCAAGCTGAGCCATAAATGGATGAGGTCCAGTGTGGCTTCCGAGCAAATCGAAGTATTCAAGACCTAATCTTCACACTCAGACAGTTGAGTGAAAAGGCTCTTGAATATAAGTGTGAGATCCATCTTTGCTTCTTAGATCTGGAAAAGGCATTTGACAAGGTCCCCTGGAACAAACTCTGGGACTGTTTGGCAAGGAAGAACATTTCAACACCTCTGATTCATGCTATACAGAGCTTCTACAAGTCTTGCAGAAATTATGTGAGGACGGCAAACCATAAGTCAGAAGAATTCAGGACCACCACTGGTGTAAGACAAGGTGATATTCTGTCACCTTATCTTTTCATACTCCTCATGGACGATGTCATCAAGGCATGTAAGGAGAGGACAGGAAAGTATTCAGTGGGGTACTGGAAGATGAGACAGGTCTGTATTTCAGAGCTGGCATTTGCTGATGATGTTGCCCTGATTGCTAAATCAGAGGCACATCTTCAATCCAACCTGCAAGTCTGGAAGGAAGAGCTGGAAAAGAGAGGGATGATCATAAGCAGCTCGAAGACAAAAACCATGGTGATATCACGAGAGGAAAGAACATCAGATTAAGCTGGAAGAACAGGTCCTGGAGCAGATCGACCACTTAAATACCTTGGAGCTGTCATAGACTGGAAGGGAGGCATCAAAGAAGAGTTGGCTATCCAAAGAGCAGCAGCTAGGAGACTTTTTCAAGCCATAAATCGTGGATTCCTCAGCAAAGAGAAGTTGGTATGAAGATAAAGATGGCTGTATACTGCTCCACCTATGTCCCTGTCTTGATGCATGGATGCGAGTCATGGGCAATGACTACAATCCACAAAAGCCAGATCCAAACCTCAGAAATGAGGTATCTGAGGAAGGTGGTTAAAGTAACAAAAAGAGACATGGTAGGTGATAAATATCACATTTGCAAGGAGTGCTACCCAGATTTGTGGTTATAGGCGCGGCCGACTAAAACTTACATCGGTCTTCGCTATCGGCTTAATTCACTGATAAGACCCGGGGTTTGCGCACTCATATGACAGATAACGAGATTACTGTCTGTGTGTCACATGTGGGCAGACAAATGTGATGTAATCGCTTCTGGTCACTTGTTTAAAAAAAGTAATCATGGATTTATTTCATTTTAGACAATGTGAGTCTACAAATGTGTGTGTGAGAGTGTATACAAGGCCGCAGATGTCCGTATATCGTAATACGTGACCTTTGCAGGCTCGCACCTTATTTCACGTGGGACTATTTTGAAATATCACACCCTATCCTGCATGATTTGAAATGATTGGATCTTTCTGATTAGATTCATAACATCACTGGAGGGAATATAGGCTGACAATTTCACAGTTTTATTTCTCTGTGATTTGCACGCTCTCCAAGACATCAGACCTTCGCCAGAGGAAGAACTAGATTCATAATTCCTAATTGTTATCTGGACCTTTTATTGGAGAACCAGATAAGACTTATAAAGTACAGGAAATCTCTTTCAAATTTTAATAAGGAACAACCGGGACTAGGAAATTGAAGAAACACGGAGTCAGTAGGGGCAATCTATTGTAAAATTAAAAGAAATCCTAGACATGTGTTGTAAGAGAACAATTTGTCTCTTTTATTCATCTGTGCAACAAGTCTGAAGCCAGGATTGACATAAGTTGGATTTACATTTCATATTTTATTACTAACATATGAACTAACATATATATGTATATATTACCATGTGAATTTTATTGTGTGAAACTCGCTATTGGATGTCAAAGTCAATTGAGGCTGGCAACCTCAGTGTATAGAATGATGATTCATGAACCACCACTGCACGGGCTGGTGATTGCTTTATTGATAGTTTCGTAAAGAGAACTAAAAGCATAAAGTAGTTCCCGGTTCCCTATGGAGCATGGAGGGAAAGATGAAAAGAAATGATGTCCATTCTAAGCATAAGACTTACAATTTCAAAGCAGTGTTAATGTCCCTATAAATATATTCACTTTAAAATTAATGTAAGGTTTCACACTTTAAACCAGTGTAAATGTCCATGGGAAAATATTCATTTTAATTAATAGAAGTTTCAAACTTTTCCACAAGTGTAAATGTAAATGAAACACGAATGAATTTATATTGTGAATACTTTCAAACAGTGAAGATGTAAATGTAAAACATATTATATCTGTACGTTTAACCTTTTTTCATTTAAATGCAATGTAAAGCTAAAGCTATTCAGTTTAAATGTAAAGGAAGTTTCATCCCGAGGGATTAAATTTAATTCTCATCGAGGGTAAATTCTGAGTTAAGTGGGATGGTGAAATAGAAGAGGGGGGACACATAACTGTGTCGGAGAACGCATACTCAGAAGAGCGTTCTTTTCTATTCTTCTATCACAGTTATTGGTGGTACCAGCAGACGTACTATTTCTGGAGCAAGACGGGATCAGTGGCCTACGCTTTAAGACAAAGGCCAGACTGTGTAGATTTTCCTTGAAGCTTCTTGGAGACGAGCTACACCCGACAACCTTGACCAGAGACGAGTGATCAGTGTGAAAAGACAGAACCTTCATTGGCAGCTAAGTTCAAACATATGCTGCCACCTGAACTTCTTAACACTTTTCGCAATCCCCAAATATGAGGATGATAGCTTTTCTTTATCCATAACTATTCAAATTATTTTCAAACTGTTACAACTAAAGTGATTATTAAATTTTGTTATTTATAATGTTACAAATTTAACTTCGATTTGATCATTTTAAAGTTACTGCATCTTTGTCTCAGTAAATTACTATTCACATTCTAAACAGAGCTACACTTGAATAATAGAATTCCACTGAGTAAATCAGGGGTGGGGGGCTTAACGAGCTGATAAATAAGTGCTTGAATTCTTCACAAAAGTGGTCAGCAGGTTACAGAATTAACGTGCTTAGCGACAGCCAGCATTGTTTTTGCTTACCTGAATTTCTTGTGAAGACTCCCATGTGATAGAAGCTTTACTACTCTTCTATCTACATTTCTGCCAAGAGTAATCTTGTGTACAAATAGACTCCATTGAAGCCTATATTAGATACTCTTGAGTTTTGGCCTTTGTTGGACCACTACTGCAAAGCAGGGGAGACAATACCATCACAACCACGGCAAGCATGGGAAACTAAGAGCCAGGGATCCAGACCTCTAGGATGACCCAAAGTCTGCTGGGAGGACAACATTAGACAATCTTTGAAGGACCGAGGACTAAAATGGATTCAGGCCAGGAAGAAGACAGCCGATATAATAGTATGGAGCTCTCTCTTACAAAACTCTACACCTCACGGTAGAAGGGGAACGACTAAGTAAGTAAGAATTTAAAATACATTTACAGCTGGTGAACACTGACAGAAAGTTCATGTGATGCTGAAAATTAAACCCAGTTTTCTCAGAGTTCATCATTTCAGATGTGTCACCTGCGGACAAGTACCAGCTTTCACCAAATTATTTTTATTTTAATACAGATTTTTTTTTAACCATTTCAAAAGTCTTTGTAAGGCATTTCTTGTGCTACCAACATCTTAACATCTCCAGATGTCAACAGACTCCATCATGTCACTTCACATCAGATTATACACAATTCTTCATACATCATCTTCATCTATTATCACAGCACTCATTTATTATGGGTGCAAGTTTATATTATCAATCTCTGTTGCTGAAAGCAAGAAAAGACTTACTTATACTTTAGCTTTTGAGTCTTGACTCCCAAGTTTTTCAGTACAAGATTTTTTATATACTCCTTTCCCTGTTCCCAGCCTTTCCAGACAAGCTTGTTCTGGACCTCTATGCCACAGTAGTTTGCCTTATCTGTAACTGCAGGGTGGACAGGTGACATGCTGGGAGGGGATAAATCCTTCATCTTTGCTCGGTTCCTTTCCATCTGTGGGGCATGCTGGGGAGCAATCTCTCCTGTTGGCATGGTTAACAAAGACTACGTGCTGCAACTCCACGACAACTGACACATTCTGAATAAACAAAAGTTATTAAACATTTTTAGCAGTCTTGATTATTTATAATCTTTTTAATTCCAAAGAAATGCTTCGACAGAAAACTGAATCAAAAAAGGTCAAAAAATAAAAATTACCAATATTAGATTATTTATGGGCATACAATTCATCCATAACTGTGCCACAGGTGTTGAGAATAGACAGACCTAGAGAATTGCACACTATAGTAAAACAGTATATAACAAAAACTAAAATTAATATAAAAGGATTGATGGTGTGAGGATATGGGGGTAGCCTGATGGGGTACTTGTCATGAACTTTCTTTCTTTGTGTCTAGGGTTAATATGTTTCATTGACAAGTGCTATTTATTTTTAAAGTCAGAACATTATCATTTCTGTCAAGTTCTTAGCATTCATATAATAATTTTTGACCAAGTATTGACATTCATTGCTTTACGAACAACCATACGTGGAAACTGACATCTGATATAAGGGGTCATCCACATATGACGTCATGCAATTTTTGCCATTTTTTTCACCCCCCCCTCACCCTGTTGTCACACTTTGTCACAAACACCCAGACCCCCATCTTATATGATGTCACAAATATCTTACCCTTCCCCCATCCCCAGGCTTTTTTTTTTTTCAACTAAAAAGAAAGAATGTAATCAAATGTAATTTGTTAACTGGCACAGACACAATAAAAATCTTTCAAGTAAAATTGTGTTTAATTACAATAACTACTTTGTTGGTTAAATATTGCTGAATTTATTAAAAACATCACTCATTTTTGGCTTAATTTAATTTAAACAATATTAAATGCAAAGTAGTCACATCAATAACTTCAGGTCTTACTTAAAGTTGCATGAAATAATGTTAAACTTGAAAGAAAATCCACAAAAATGCAAGGGTTTAAAAATGTAACTTCTTATCAATGAATAATTTCTCTTCGTTACCATTATCCAGCGCTTAAGTAAAATGATTCTCCACCAAATGAACTAGAAATCCATTTTCTTCCACATTAACATCGTTTAGTTGAAAGGAGTGTATTACACTCTATAAAAAATAAGGAAATGTTTACATTTTTTTTTTTGGTTAAAGTTTAAAACAGTTAAAGGTTATAACCAGGGTTGTGGAGTCAGCCCAAAAAATGTTCAACTCCAATTCCAGCTAATGAAATTTTAGAAATCCGACTCCGATTGCCATCTCCGACTACAGTTTTTTACTAATCATATGGAGTTATGAGTATATGTGTGAATAAATGACTACATGGCTTTCATAGATTATATTTTTAACTATTCATTCATTCATACAGTAATACAAAACAAAAACTCAAAAAGTATTTTAAAATATGATCATTTTTATTTAAATTGAATCGGTCCTTAAAAAAAGGATTGCTTCTAATCAGTCAATTAAATGCTACTCAAAAATCGGATAAAATGTACTAAATCAATAATAAACTACTTTGATGTATTATTTCAATCTTTTTAAGCGCCCCTTCCACCCTTTTACATGGATCAAATGTGGATCTGCCATGTCTTAAGTCTCTAAGCAGTCTGGACACTTTTACCGACTCTGACTCACCGAAAAACAACCTACTCCATCTTCGCCAAAAAGCGACCAACTCTGACTCACAAAAAAACAACCAACTCCGTCTCCACCAAAAAACAACCTACTCCATCTCCACCAAACAGCGACCAACTCTGACTCACCAAAAAACAACCTACTCCATCTCCACCAAACAGCGACCAACTCTGACTCACCAAAAAACAACCTACTCCATCTCCACCAAACAGCGACCAACTCTGACTCACCAAAAAACAACCTACTCCATCTCCACCAAAAAACAACCTACTCCATCTCCACCAAACAGCAACCAACTCTGACTCACCAAAAAACAACCTACTCCATCTCCACCAAAAAACAACCTACTCCATCTCCACCAAACATCGACCAACTCTGACTCACCAAAAAACAACCTACTCCATCTCCACCAAAAAACAACCTACTCC
>JAMPIV010003708.1:0-170178 GCA_024509875.1 Oreohelix idahoensis
AGGTGATATAGTTATATATATATATATATATATATATATATATATATATATATATTCACATTGTGACTACACCAATCAGACACACTATTCTATAGTGTGATGGACTAAGTAAGGCAGAGGATAACATAGATATTGATTTATTGTTTATAAAAGTTATACTTCTTAGTATACTACGGCGACTCTTGACTATTTTATTAAACAAGGCAAAGCACTGAGTATGGAAGGTGATATTTTAAAAAATTTTGCGTTGACTGCATATGAAAAAGCAGAGGCAAAAGAAGAAAGAGAAAGAAATGAGAAAAGAGAAAGAGAAGAAATAGAAAGAAATGAGAAAAAAGAAAGAGAAGAAATAGAAAGAAATGAGAAAAGAGAAGAAAGGGAATTTGCTATGGCGCAAGAAAAAGCAAATAAGGAAGAAAGAATTCGTATAGCAGAAATCGCTGCGGAACGAGAGAAAATGGAACATAAAAAGGCAATTCGTTTAGCTGAAATTGCTGCCGAGGAGGCAAAATTTGAAAGGGAGAAAGCTTTTGAGGTTGAGAAACTTCGTTTTTAACAACATCATGTTTCCCATGATTCTGATAGTAATGGTTCATCGAAGAAAGCAATCACAACCCCTAACTTTAATTTAAGACTACCACCTTTTTCTCCTCCTCACGACGATATAAGTTTTTATTTATTAAGATTTCAGGAAAGAGTCTCTTGCTTAAATATTGATAAAGATTCATGGTCTGGTGTTTTTTCGAGTCTCCTCACAGGGGATGCAGTTGGGGTCTATCTGGGTATAGACCAAGATAAAAGACATGATTTTCAGGTCGTAAAGGCAGCATTCATACGCAGATATGGTCTGGATCAGGAAGGCTATAGACAAAAATTTCGATCCATGTTGCCGGTAGAGGATAAAAATTTTGAGGATTTTGTTTCCTCCATAAAACTATGTCTCCAAAGATGGGTTGAACAGGCTTCTATACCTAAAACTTTTGAAGGATTATGTGATCTCTTATTAAGAGATAAAATTGTTTCTTCGGTAAACCAGGATATTGTATCATTCTTACAAGAACGTAATCCGACTAGTATCGAGGAAATGGAAAAATTAGGTCAACAATTTTCCGTTGCTCATCCAAACTTGTCACTGAGCAGAGCAAAAGTCTTGGACTCATCTACTGTGTGTGCGGCGACGCACGGGAGATCGCGCACTCGTAGCTTGGATAGACGATATAATCATAGAGAAAATAATCACACATCCTTTAGGGGTAAATATAATTTTTACCATAATCGCTCACCTTCACGGGGTAAAGACAGGCATAATTTCAACAATTATAACAATAACCAATGGTATCGAAATAACCAGTATTCACACAACAAATATACTGACAATCATAATTTGTCACCGCGGGGTGGCCATTGTGACAGGGACAACAATGGACATTCTCATTCAGACAATTTTTCAGATCGCAGAAGATCTCACTTCGTTAGAAGTCATAATAGAGCACGCTCACAAGCCAATGCGTGTCAGACGGTAGATAGAAATGTCAGTAATGATATTCATTCAACCAATAATCACGCCAATGCGTGTAACGTTGATTTAGTAAATTCTAATAATTGTACAGAATGTAAGATGTTATTTCAACCTGGAGCTACACCACGGCTTAAATGTGGACATGTCTTACCAGTGTTGTCATCTTATGACGGTGTTGGTACTCTCACTTTACATAATGGGTTTTTGTATAACACTCCAATTAAAATTTTGAGGGACACGGGTTGCACGACGGTCGGGATAAGAAGGTCGTTAATCCCTCCGTCTTGTTTCACTGGAACGTCAGTGAAATGCATAACTTTCGGAGGCACGGTAGAGGTATATCCCATGGCCGACGTAACAATTACCACGCCATTCTTTACTGGGAAAGTTCGTGTATGTGTTCTCAACCAGCCTTGCTGTGACTTGATTTTGGGAAACATAAAGGGTATAAAAGAATGTTCTACTGATGAAATTTCTGCATGGGAAAAACATCCAATGCTGGACTACTAGAGCAAAGATGAACTTAACTAGTTTTATCCACAATGACAACAAGTCATTACATGTTCCATTTTAACCAACAAAAAGCGGGACTCTTCTATGGGGACTTTTGCTACCGCACTATTAGCATACAAATAATGCCAGACATTGTATCAATTTCATGACATTTTGATACGTTTTTTTTTTTGGTACCAGGGGTTCATTTATCACTAATTTTTATCGTCGATGTTCCGTTTTGTAAATCAGCTTATAGATGCACTGTTGGCCAGGGGGTTCATCAGGTCGCAACGTTTTGTAAATCATGCTGTCATAGTTGCAGGGTGCGCATCAGTTTGCACCCCTACAGACCACAGATATCTCTGTGCGTCCTTTTTATAAGATGGCTGTCGACATAATCGGGCCTCTTCCGGTGTTATCATCCAGAGGATTCCGCTTCATCTTAACTTGTATCGATCTATGCACCAGATGGCCTGAAGCCATACCTGTTAAGTCCATAACAACAATGTCGGTGACTGATGCATTATTATCGATATTTTCACGTATCGGATTTCCTGAAGAGCTTCTGTCGGATCATGGCACGCAATTCACTTCAGATATGTTCTCGGAAATTTGTGATGTGCTTCACATCCGTCATACATTGAGTGCCAGATTAAATCCGCAATCAAACGGAGTTGTAGAACGCTGGAATTCTACTTTAAAGCAGATGTTGGGCAAAGTAACAACAATGTTTCCCCATGATTGGGACCGGTTGATACCAGCGGTTCTCTTTGCGTATAGAGAAGTTCCTAATCGTCAAACTGGATTCTCACCATTTCAATTAGTTTTCGGGGCTAATCCAAGAGGACCAATGTCTATCTTACATGATTTGGTGATAACAAACGATGATAATACGGTTACGAAATCTAGTCACCAATATGTCACAGATCTACGGCAATGCATTGTGGACGCATGTGAGATTGCGACTGAAGCATCAGAATTAGCAAAATATAAGACTCGGTCGCGTATTAATCGTGATAGGAGATTAACATCATTATCGATTAACGATGAAGTTTTTGTTCTCTTGCCACTTAAAGGTGATCATTTGTTGGTTACGTGGCAAGGTCCTTTTAAAGTTGTGGGTAAGAAAACCGACGTGGATTACATCATCGACATTAGGGGTAAAAGAAAAACATTCCACACTAACATGTTACAACCTTACATTTCTAGACCTCTTCCACTCAAACATATTTGTGAATCTATCACAAATCAATCTCCGCATCTGGCATCTATTGCTTTAGTTGATGAAGAAGCAACTAGTTTCGCGGATGTACCGCTTGATTTTCCTGTGGTACCTATCCAAGCCTCTGAAACTTGGAAGGATGTAATCATTTGTAACGATTTACCTTCAGATCAGAAGAATCAGATTCTCAATCTATTGAAATCTTTTGAAGATGTGTTGTCTGATCTACCTGGACGAACTAACATTATTTCTCACGAAATAAAATTATCGGATCCCACTCCGATTAAGTTACGACCGTATGCAATTCCTTTGCATATCAGAGAGCAGGTTGATAGTGAGGTCGACAATATGTTGAAAATGGGGATAATCTCTCCATCAGATTCTCCATTTTGTTTTCCGATGGTAGCAGTACGGAAGAAAGACAAATCCATTCGTATATGCATTGATTTCCGTCGACTAAATAAAGTCACGATATCAGATTCTGAACCAATGCCTTTGCTGGAAGACCTGCTACCTCGTTTAGCTTCCGCTACGTTCTTTAGCAAATTCGATTTATCAAAAGGGTATTGGCAGATCCCTTTGACCGAAGAATGTAAACCATTGACGGCATTTGCAACATCGAAGGGTTTGTTCCAATACAATGTCATGTGTTTTGGGCTCAAAAATGCGCCTGCAACTTTTGTACGGATGATGCGTCGAGTATTTGGGAGCCGTTATGACCTAATATCTTATATAGATGACATTTGCATGTTTCATGACACATGGGAAGAACATGTAGATGGGGTACAATCTTTACTCCAGACACTAAGAATACACAATCTTACAGCCCGTCCATCCAAAATAGAAATTGGATTCAAGGAAATTTCATTTCTAGGACACAAAATTGGCAGACATGTAATACAACCTGATGAATCTAATTTAAAACGCATACTTGATCTTACAATCCCAACTACAAAGAAGCAAGTACGGAGTCTATTAGGATTGGTGAATTTTTACCACAAGTTTATTCCAAGGTTCTCGTCTTTGACTGCTGTCTTATCTGATCTAACTAAAAGAGGTATGCCTAACAAAGTAGTGTGGACAGAACAATGTAACCAGGCATTACAAAACATTAAGACTCATTTTTCACAGTATCCGATATTAAGACTGCCAGATTTAAAAAGATCATTTATTGTTGTAACAGATGCTTCGCTCCACGCAATAGGCGGGTGTTTGGGACAAAGTTTTGATGGCAAGTTTCATCCGATCTACTACTTGAGTAGGAAACTATCGGAAGCCGAATCTAAATACTCTATTTTCGACAGAGAACTGTTGGGTATAGTATGGACTTTGAATAAACTTCAAAAGTATGTGGTAGGTACGCATTTTACTATAATGACAGATCAGAGATCATTAACGTATCTGCAAACCTGTAAATCACCAAGTGCAAGACTTACGAGATTTGCATTACAGTTGCAAGCGTATGACTTTGATATATCGACCATAATAGAAGGACATAATACAATGTAATCGCGGACACTCTATCAAGAGTAATACATTGAACTATGTAACTGTCCTGGGTACAAGAAGTGACAACAAACATTGCTTATGTTCATAATCAATTGATGGATAGATTATATAGCGATATTTTCGTAGCATTGATATGTTGCTCACAAGTTGTTGCCACATATTTTAACTGCATTTCACTCATCGTGATATCATTTCACTCATTACTTGAATTTGATTTTCCTTTTTATCATTATAGTTAAGTATAGTTAATGATGACCTGGAAACCTGCAGTTTCCAGTAGCGCGCAGGGGGGGTAATATGTGGTGTCTGCCCATGCACACCACATGTTAGATTTATTGAGTTTGAGTTAGTGCTGATAAATGCGGCACTATTTGGGATATTTATTGAAAATGAGGCGCACCGGAAAATGACGTCAGAGTTTGTGTTGATATGTGTATGGCCAAGGTGAAGTAAAACCTTGCGCTTTGTGACAGCTGTGGTTTTTGGCTGTGTTTTTTTTTTAAGTTCCAGTATGGACCTACTACGAAGTGTGTACCTTCTGACAGGAGAGGGTTTGTACAAGAGCATGAATACTCTTGAATTAAAAGTAATATGTACGGAGAAAATTAATAAATAAGGATTAATCATGAATAACGAGTATGCATGCTACAAAGAATTTCAGTTATTAAAAGATGTCGAATTCGTTTCAAAAGAAGACTGTTTTAGTTCCTCATTGGTCAGGTAGAGAACCTGTATGCGTGTTGTGATAGAGGGAACAAAACTATGAAAAGTGAGAGATTTTACCCGGGATGTAACGGGATAACGAGCAGTACTATGAGCGACCGCTGGAGCAATCAAATATACATTAACTGTGGACAGGGGTAGCAATTTACCTATAATAATAATAAACGAACACAAAATATATTCGAACGGAGCCCCACCACAGTCAACAAGTGTGTCTCTTCCTGATTTTCTCTTTCCAAATATTTCTTCAGGAGATTCACATGATAGATTTTTTCTTTCCCCTTCTTATCTATCTTATAGTTGGTTCTAGACACCTTCTCTAGAACTGTATATGGACCTTGCCATCCAATTTGTAACTTATTCTGACTACCGGGTAGAAGAAGCAGTACCTTCTCTTCCACAGCCAAATCTCTGTCTTTAGCTTTCTTGCCTATTTTTCCATGCACTGGTAGGGTCTCTTCCACTAGAAGCACTGTAGTGATGAATTTTCTTCCCAGAATCATCCTGCACAAAACGACCGCTACCAATTTTTCTCTTGGGGCTCTCTCCCCACTTAAAATTCCTTGTGAGAGATCTCTTCTCTACATCTTCTTCCTCCAGTTTACATAAGTCCGACTGGGGGATTTTCGGCTTATCCTGGGGTAAGACATCTTTTTGCACTCTCTGCATCGTGGCCATTGTAAAACATCCAATCGAAGATTGTCCGTGAAAATGGGCTTCCCATTCCACTTGGTCCACTTTATTAAATTTATTTTTCTTTTCAGTGTCAGGCCTACATTTGCCCCGTGGCGTGTAGAAGTCCTGATCACTATTCCCACTTGTGGGTGTTCCCTCATGTAATATGCCACATCTCTCTACAAAATTTTCAATGTCCCACCTTGCCTTGGGCCAATAATAATTCTGAGCTACCTTTTGAATGATGGTACCTATTTTCTCATGGTCCCTATCTTGTTTCACATGTAAGCTCCTTATTAAGTCTGCCCTATACCTTTTTGGAAGTACCAGCTGTCCCTGACCTTTGGATCTAGTTCCAGTCTTCCGGTATATCAGGTGGTTCTTCATATAGAAGTCTCCTTTTCTTGTAGGTGTGTGACACTTTGACAATTTTCTAAAACAAGGCTTGAGAGTCTTATCCCCAGCCTGTGCCTTCCTCATCTCTTCTGGAGTGGTATTTATCATAATATCCTCCTCCTGTCTAGAGGTCGACCTGACCTGAAGGGTGGCCATTACTATAGGATTCCTTCTGCAACGGTCAGTGTCTTGATTGTTCATCCTACAATTTTTAAACCACCTCCTTCCTTGGTTGAAAGATTTTCTTTCATCAAATTTCCTTTCATCGAATTGTGGGGTTTTATTTTTATTGTCGTACCGTGGCCTATCAAACTGGTGCTTACCTTTGTTCTGATCTCTAGGATCAAATTTATTAAAGTTATGTGGTGCCTTAAAATTATCTACCTGTTTCTTTTTATTACCTGTTACCTCTGCCTGAGCTGCTTGATACCTTTCAGCGACATTTAGTAACTCACCCAGCCTCTCTGCACCTTGTTCCATGAGAAACTTTCTCAGGTCTGGAGCCATGGACTCTCTTAGTTGTTCTATAAGGATCATTTCCTTAAGATCTTGGGTTTTCCCCAGAGAGGTCCATTTCTCCAAGTATGTCTCTAACCGTGCAGAGAACTGGTGATAGGTTTCACCTGACAGTAGTTTAGCATTCCTAAATTTTTTTCTATAAAATTCTCCATTCTTTTCATATCTTAACAAAGAGCCTGCTTTAGCATGTCATAATTTTCTTGATCATCTCTGCTCATTTTGGCAAAAACTTCATAAGCTGTACCACGACGTCCTTGAGATAACTTTAAGCTCCACCTTTCTCTCTCTAACCCATACGTGGTAGCTAATAGTTCATATCTATTTAGATAGCTCTCGATATCATCTTCTTTCTCAACAAAATGATCTAAATGAAAGTTCATAGCTGAGGTTGAGACTCCCTGACTAGCAGAGGCATCAGAGGTAAAGGGACTGGCACCATTTTCAGGAGCATGGCCTTGAAATTCCAACTCCCTTAGTCGTAACTCGTGCTCCCTTTGTAATCTCTTATCTTCTGCTTCCCTTTGTAATCTCTTGTCTTCTGCTTCCCTTTGTAATCTCTTGTCTTCCCTTTTGGCAGTCAGTCTTTTTTCTTCTGCCTCCAATTGGAACTTCTTAGCCTCAGCCTCAATTGTAACTTCTTAGCCACAGCCTCTAATGCCTTAGCCTCTTTGTCAGCCTCAATCTGCAACCTCTTAATTTCTTTTTCAGCCTCTAACTTCCTTTCAGCTTCTTTTTCTAATCTTTTTTCTTCGCGTTCAATAAATTTGTCACATTCAGTAGTGACATAAGCAATCATAACTTGCCCGTCCATTCCTAACTCTTTAGCAGCCTGCATAGCAGCAGATCGAAATTTTGCCAGGTCGGCCATTTTCTAACAGGCAAATTTATACAATGTCTAAGTAAACAAGTCAATCTATAACTAATTATCTAAGGACAACCACAAGCACTGAGAGCTCAACCTTATTTATTTTCCACCCCAGGATACCTTTTAAATTTTTTTATTATTCCCTGAAGTGAATGTTGAGGACTGTTTCGCGGCTTGCAGACATGTGAATGATTGCAACATTCGCATGCCTGCACCACGGAACTCCTCAATTGAACTAAGACCAGAAATCGCGCAAATTGATGTATGACGCGTCTAGCCTAGTTACATTCTAGTCTATGTGTGGCCATTGAGCCGAACGGCAGTGTTGGAATGTGTGGTAAAACCACTTAAGGATCGTGTTTGAATATGTGGCATAGCCACTGATTAAATATATATGTGGAACGGTAGATCCACTGGAAAGTGTAAGATAGCGTAAGGATCCGTATCAAAATTGATTATAGGACCAGGTAGAGTCCGGATTAGAATCGCGAACAAAGCAGATTACGTTCACCTTGAACTTATATATATGGCAGTTAAAGCCTGGCGATGCAAGCCAAAGATGTTGATTAATGATACATAGACAGGATCTATAGATTTACAGATAATGTACTCACTAGTATTGTGAAGGGATAATAATTCTAAGGATCGGATTCGGTAGGAGTTGGTTGCACACTCTTTTACGCTATAAACTTAACGGTTAACCCAGACGAGCTAAGTCTGTGAGAGGAACATTGTGTAGAGCTTAGAACTATGATGAAGCCAAGTTAAATGTGTGAAATGTGTTACACCCATTGTGTAAAAGTATATATTAAATTGTTCAGTCGTCTATGGAACTTGTTGATTGCCTGAATTATGCAAGTTCTCACTCTGTGCTGTGACTGTCATTAATCCTTGCAAGGTCAGTCCAGATTATCACAGGTATTTCTAAGACTAACTATAATCTAACCAACACTGCGGGAGAATTAATATACAATAACGACACTGAATATAATAATAATTTAATCACACCATAATGGCTTAAAACTGCACTCGAACTATAAAGCTGGAATGAGAATAGATGAATTATAATATCTGAAATATTGACAAGCAACCCAATAAACTCACGTCCAACGGTGCTGAATCTTTTAATAACATCCAGCAAGAAAAGATACAGCGGGAGACCGTAACATACTGGTGTCAGAAAGTGTTCGGACAATCTTCAGAATTCATCTTTTCCGTTACCCAATTGAACGAACTAATGTTCATGAATCAGGCTTCAAGTTGGGAAGATTCTAGTGGAAACAACTTCAAGATCAATACAGTTCGTCACAGACAAAGTAACAGTGGAAATTGAACACTTCAAGAAAGTCTCATTCAAGACGCAAGTCCAAGCTGGCAACTCAAATTTACACATCAAGTTACGACGGTCAAGGTCGAGTCATCACTCCGATCAACGGTCGCTGAGTCGCTGAATCAAATCGATCGTATGTCATTCAATTTTTGATCCTGAACCATCGCATAGAACCAGAAAGACAATCCATACACTTGTTAAACCTCCAGAGCAACCGGGGAAGTATTTCAACAGAATTTCTTTCAATATCACGTTTGAAAATCTTCATTCAACCGTTCAAGTCTGCTTCTCTATGAAAACAAGTCAAAAAGCTGGGAGCATCTTGTTTATTTTTAGGATCACTATGGCATGACCACATGAAGATAAGTTCTTGTCTAAATTAGAGCTTTCGACTAGATTGTGTTGTCCAGTTGGCTAGCTTTGGTCTTCAATTCTTCCTCCACTGTCACTTGTCTGTCTTACTTTGCCGTCCTAGTACTTATCATTACGTGTTTACTATCGATGTATTTTATGTAACTTCGCGGGACGGATGGATAGGGCTTATCATTGCTTGTATATTCCTTTGGAAGATTTAAGCAATTTTAACGACTTTTAGGGATAATTGCTTATATTTGCTGACTGAGGATCTAACTGATTATTAATTTTTCTTTTGAGTTAGGATATAAATGTTTCTTCAGTTAGCTATATAATCACTTTGCTTGTGCTAGTTGTGACGTCACGAGCCTACGTCATTTAATTTAAATAAATTACTTTCCGTTTTGTGTCACTATTTTATTCGTTTGTGATCTAAAATCTCTCTGTCTCAATGTTAGTTTAGGACGACTTGTATCGTAAATTATTGTAATGTTACTTTAAACATTTTATTTCTCTAATTATTATGTCTAGTACCAACTTAGTTTCTTTTTATCTGTTTCATTGCGTCGTATAAGTGAATATATCATTTCATTTGATTGTTCCATCCATTGTTTATCGTTACCTGTTCTTGTCGCTGGCTATAGTAAATATCATAGTTACTTTGAATTAATTAAGCTCATATGTTCATAGTGTATTTACTGACAAATAATATACTATCATAAGGTATTGAGAAACTGATAACCTTATAACCATGTCTGCCATTGAGTATTTTCTCAGGCAAGGAAAGAAGTCTGGTTTACAGGGACCATCTCTTCAGGACTTTATTATGAAAAATCTGAAGGAGGTAGAAATGGAAGACCGTGATCAGTCCTCAATTGAAGAAGAATGGTATTGGAAGGAAAATAGATTATTGAGAATCATTGATGATAGGGAAAGATTGATTGATGAGTTATATGATGAGGTGAAAGTATTAAAATCACAAGCAGATGTAGATGGATCTAATTTTCAATCATTAACAGTTGATTTTTCAAAATGTAAGGAGTCATTAGATACTGCCTTGAGGGAGAATAAAGCTTTGAACTCTGAGATTTTGGTACTGCAAGATAACACTGCAGCATGTCAGAATAAAAGTTCCAAAATCAGTGATGACTGTTCTGATAAGTTAGTTGCTTATCCTTTACAGGACGTGGCAATCAACCCCAGCTTTTATTGGCTGTTTGTGATTTTTCTAGGCAATTTTTACGTTCAGTAGTTTGCCATTGCTTTCTGAACGGTACGGCGCTTATACCATTGTTAAAAATCCACACAAAGCGATCTGCCACCAAACCGCCTGCAGCAGGTTTCGAACCTGGTATATCTGGATTATGAAACTGCGTTCATATCCATTTGGCCACAGATAAGGTTACTGATATTAATGAGAAGTTTTGTAAAGGAAATGAGGCTTTGGAGGCCATAATTCAATCACAAGTTGCTCAAATTAAGGGTCTTGTTCATGATATGTCAAAATTGAGACTCCAGTTGAGAGAGAAGAAGGATAAAGAACAATCTCTTACTCATGAGTTGGTTACTGTGAAAGCAGAATATGAGAATTTTAAACATAAGACCAATGAGACCAAGACTTATGTAGATTCAGAGTCTGATATATTAGGTGTTCTAAGAAACGAAAACTCTGAACTCAGAGATAATATTAAACGACTAAGTGAGAAAAACAGTAAGTTACAACTTAGTAAGTCAGAACTTATAAAACTTACTCCTGATTTGGAAATGGAAAATTTAAAACAGGAGATCAGGTATGACAATGATAAGGAAAGAGCTCTCACCAGTGAGCTGGAACAATTAAAGATAGACTATGAAAAATTCAAAGTTGAGTCCCAGAAACGTGTAGATTCCAAGATGTTTCAGATTGTTGGTCTATTAGATGAGAATGAAGATCTATTACAACAACTTGAGGATAAACAAATAGAATTGCCCGAGAAGGTTGCTGATCTTAAGGAAAGCCATTATAACTCTATTGAAGGACTACAACTTGAACTTCAACAAGAAAAGGCAAAGAATATGGAGATTGTCAGTAGACACTCTATGGAAATTGAACAACTGACTAATACTGCTGCTGCAGAACATAAAGTAAAAGATTTAGAGATTGTTAAATTACATCGAAGGGTAGATGTTTTATTAGATATCATCTCACAGGAACATGTATTGCCATCAGATAGAGTTGGTTTGGGTATGAAATTGGGTTACCGTGATATTTCACCACACCCAAACGACTTTCTGCAGAAGCATAGCATTTCAAATGCTAAACTTAGTGATGATACAGATCGCTCTCATAAGAGTGATATCCGACTTCCGGCATTCAATGCTAAGATTCATTTACAACGACGGGATGGTCGATCATTCAGAGGAAAATATAGCTTTCCTCGTCAGGATTCTTATGTCAGGGTTTCCTGTCATAACCGTTCTGATTTTCATGATGGTAGATCTTGGCGTAAGGCCAGTGCTAGGTATGTCACTATGGGGAAAAGTCCACCACATGGGAATAATAATGGTAAACAAAACACCCTTACGGGATGTGAACAGATGAGGTTCCATGAGACCAAACTTCATGAGGATATTTGTTATTGTTATAGTCATGAGGATCATATTGTTGGTAAAACAGCTGTTGATAGGAAATATACGACATCTCAGGGTGACACTCCTCAGCTACCACATGAGACATCTACTAATGTGGAGGATGTCGTTCATACTGTTTCTATTTATTTTGATAGGAATCGCTATGAACAGCTTTGTCTTCAAAATACAGTCAATGCTGATGGTAGGGAGGCATCGACTGTACCTTCCGGTCGGTCCGTCATGTCATGCTCAGATACGACATGTCAAATTGACAATCATCGGGCTACACCCGATGGTGATGAGCTGCAACATGTGAAATCTACTCATTTGGAAGATGTTGACCATCATATTGGTTCCATTTATTTTGATAAGAATCTCTATACACAACTTTGTCTTCAAAAGACATTTAATACTGATGTTGTGGAGACATCGACTGAATCTTCCGAGCATCCCGTCATGACATGCTCAGACGTGACTAATAGTATTGGTCATCATCACATGAGTAAACAGCACGCTCATAGTACTTCTACTCTTAAGAGTAGAAATGATGTTGGCAAAGGGGACATAAAATTTACTAGAAAGAGTCATGAGGCTGGACGAGGGGTTGGTGATAATCATACTCGTCGGGATGATCACAAGGATAGCCATGATCGTCCAGCTCTTACGACATGCAAGGAACGAGATATACATAGCAATACCTCTGTGCGCGTGACTCGCACGACACATGGTAGATTCAATGATTCTCGGGCTCAGTTCAGACCTGGCCGAGATCATACTTCATTGAATCGCACTGTTTTAGTGCGCAATTTACCTTCGGGTGCGACTTGGTATGCGCTCAGGAGATTTTTCCAGCGTATCGGATATGTTGAATTTGTTCGTATGTTCGAACTTCAACATTCTTCTCACCAACTTTCATTTGTTCGTTTTGCTCGTTATTGCGATGCTCGCAGAGCGGTGAAATTCAAAAATGGTTCTCGTTTTGCACACCATTACTTAGACGTGCAACTCGCACGCAATTCTACACCACGCACTTTATAGTTGCGTTGGATTATCTATTTTCTTCTGTCTTTGGATGTTTTGTTCTTCTCTACATCCATAGTTTAGTGTGCTATTTCTTATATTTGTTCGCACATGATAATTTTCTTTTTGTAATATCGACGTTTTTTTTTAGAGGATAATAATAATAATAATAATAATAGCCCCTTCAGTCATAACTGACTATGGGAATGCGCCCCTGAGGTGACAGCCCTCAGCTGCTTATTTTCCTGGTGCTCCTTTCGACGTTTTCTCCTCACCTCTGCTTCCTGTGTGAGCCTCTCTTCGCCCAATCTGAGGTGGCGCCGTAAATAGCATCGCCACTTAGTGCGATCGGCAGCTTCATCCTCCCAGGATACTTGCTTCAATTATGTCTGTCATCAGTAATACTTGCATTATTTGTGCTGACTTCACTGATCTATGTATTTTTGTCTTTATTACTGTAGGCAACCATGATTCGTTGCGTAAGTGCTTTCACTTTAGGTGTTCGAATAACATGATAATTGCAAGTACTTTTATTAGAATGAATACAAGCGCATGATGCGCCGCCTTTGTGGCGATCGAAAAGATGTCATCACATACATCGATGACATCTGTCTGTTTCACAACACATGGGAAGACCACATTACTGGTTTATCTTCTCTTCTTCTTACACATCGACAACATGGTTTGACTGTAAGACCTTCTAAGGTCCAGATAGGTTGTCAGGAGATTACTTTTCTTGGTCACCGCATAGGTAACCATAGATTAAACCCTGATGACAATACAGTCAAGCGTATACTGGAGATTGCCACTCCATCATCCAAGAAACAAGTAAGAAGTTTACTCTGGCTTGTTAACTATTACCATAAATTTATACCACGCTTCGCACAGATTTCTGCTCCTTTGTCCGGATTGTTGGCCAAAGGTAGTCCAAAAAAAAATATTATGGACACCGCAGTGCGAAGAGGCTCTGATTATGATGAAGAATTTATTTAAGAATCCTCCTATCCTGTTATTGCCAAACATACATTTACCGTTCTTGATTCAAACAGATGAATCCAGCTCCGGAATTGCAGGTTGTCTGCTTCAATGCTATGAAGGGATACTCCATCCATGCTTGTTTGTCTCACGCAAGCTTACTCCGGCAGAACAAAAATACGCTACAGGAGAGCGCGAACTGCTCGCGGTGGTGTGGTGCTTAGAAAAACTGTCTAAGTACTTGATAGTGAGAAAGTTCTTTATCTACACAGACCACAGTCCGCTCACGTTTATCACTTCGAGAACTATGAAAAACGCAAGAATTCACAGATGGTTTCTTTTACTACAAGAATTCGCATTTAAAATAATTCCGATTTCAGGAACTGATAATAACCTCGCGGACTTGTTATCAAGAAATTTTACGTCACAGGATTGAGATAACTTCCTTGTCTTGATGTTGACAAGAGACATAATTTTATAATTATTATGTCTAATTAGGAATATTAATTTCATTATTTCATTTTGACGTTAGATAACATGCATAGATTATAGTCGGGCACATCTTCGCCACCACTCTCTCACGTGCCACGAGTGTCACGTTTGGGAGGGGGGGGGGGGGGGGGAATGATGTTGAGGACTGTTTCGCGGCTTGCAGACATGTGAATGATTGCAACATTCGCATGCCTGCACCACGGAACTCCTCAATTGAACTAAGACCAGAAATCGCGCCTAGTTACATTCTAGTCTATGTGTGGCCATTGAGCCGAACGGCAGTGTTGGAATGTGTGGTAAAACCAGTTAAGGATCGTGTTTGAATATGTGGCATAGCCACTGATTAAATATATATGTGGAACGGTAGATCCACTGGAAAGTGTAAGATAGCGTAAGGATCCGTATCAAAATTGATTATAGGACCAGGTAGAGTCCGGATTAGAATCGCGAACAAAGCAGATTACGTTCACCTTGAACTTATATATATGGCAGTTAAAGCCTGGCGATGCAAGCCAAAGATGTTGATTAATGATACATAGACAGGATCTATAGATTTACAGATAATGTACTCACTAGTATTGTGAAGGGATAATAATTCTAAGGATCGGATTCGGTAGGAGTTGGTTGCACACTCTTTTACGCTATAAACTTAACGGTTAACCCAGACGAGCTAAGTCTGTGAGAGGAACATTGTGTAGAGCTTAGAACTATGATGAAGCCAAGTTAAATGTGTGAAATGTTTACACCCATTGTGTAAAAGTATATATTAAATTGTTCAGTCGTCTATGGAACTTGTTGATTGCCTGAATTATGCAAGTTCTCACTCTGTGCTGTGACTGTCATTAATCCTTGCAAGGTCAGTCCAGATTATCACAGGTATTTCTAAGACTAACTATAATCTAACCAACACTGCGGGAGAATTAATATACAATAACGACACTGAATATAATAATAATTTAATCACACCATAATGGCTTAAAACTGCACTCGAACTATAAAGCTGGAATGAGAATAGATGAATTATAATATCTGAAATATTGACAAGCAACCCAATAAACTCACGTCCAACGGTGCTGAATCTTTTAATAACATCCAGCAAGAAAAGGTACAGCGGGAGACCGTAACAGTGAATTACCCCCAATATATATAATAGGAGAAGATTCAACATCCCGGACAGGACCCCAATATATGTGGTAAAGTGGGATGATATAAATATTTATAGGGGACTTAGTGTACCGACTGAGATCAGCTGTGAAGGTATCTGTATCTAATAAGTGTGGTGTATTACAGATGACCTTACTTTGCTACCACATTTAGACCTCAGTCAGACTTATTCTGGAATATATGTGATGACTACGTTGAATGTCTAGGGTTATGATAGTGATGAAGTGTATGTTTACAACAACCAACAGACAGATAAACAATTTAATTTAATCCACACTACTTTACAACACTGTGACACTCACATACATAGAACACTCTATAAGACTAAATAAGTCAAGTGTTAACTTTTAAAATATGTATTAATTCCTTTCAATAATAGATATCCTGATTCAACTACAAAGTGAACCAGGAATCACAATCAAATGTAATCACAAGTTGTATGTACACAATTTATAGATAGGATCTTTGTATTGACATATATTATTATTACAATATGTGTGTAAGTTGATGTGTAGTACTATGAGGTAATACTGGCTTTTCAAGCTAGGTTGTTGTTTGTCATCATGACTTCAAGTGTTTGTTTCTGGTGGAAATAATATTGGGAAGGTTCACAGTTTCTTTTTATTTGAAACAAATAACTGTCCCTCTTGATTTAATGTACAGTCAATTTTTGAGGGGGATATACACAAGATTGAGCTGCTCTGGCCAACGAAATCTTAACTTCTGTGTGGGCGGCAGGATAACTGACTCCTCTGCTCGCTTGCTTCACCGTTTTCTTGAGAAACAACACTGGTCGATATCTTGACCAAGGAGTATGCTACCAGCCTCTGGATTCAGCACAACTCAGACCAGGTGCTGCTTTAATACTTTAGTACCACGGTCCCTGAAACAAGAAGGTTGTACCTCCTACTTCAGAACTAATTTATAATCTATTTCCACACTGAAGCACAATACATAACAAACACAGAGTTCAGCGCGGTAGGCCAACTGCTAGCTTCTCATGAAACAATATACACCAGTATTCCTCTCCCTAATGGTTACAACGCCTCTGCAATTCCAGCATTATTTCCTTCTATTCAATAAGATAGGTGTCATAGTACTATTTGGCAATCTCATGCAGTTATACTCCTCTCCGACAAGTTTTGTTCATGGTGGAGCAATATCTAGGCTTTGCCTCATGTTTGTTACTGAACCACACACATACAGACATAAATTTATCAATTCACATTCATTTTTCATCTAAAAGATATCAAATATGTCTAGCTTACCACAATTCAAGGAAATATTAAACAAATACGTTGACTGGCGATGAGTTATGGCACAATTCCGATCTGCCTCTGTCCCAGGCTTTTATTAGAAAAATATGAGCTGGTTCTCAACGCACTTGCTTCTACAAATTGTATTTTCAAAAAGTGGCACTGAACTGACGCTCCTAATTGAATATATTAAATGGTCTAGCCAATGAGACCATGTTTACAAAAGCCTTTGAAAAAAAAGTACCCTTCCTACCGTTTCCATTAACAACCAAAAATAGTATTAGCAATTGACTAATCATGTTTCGCCTTACATATTATTCTAGTCAATCAAATCGGATTTAACGTAGTGGCCTCATTTCCTCTAAAGCAGTGTCCAAACACGCCATTATGAGCAAATATGATTCTGTGTTGTCATACAACACCACTATAGTATTTTGGCTATAATTTGTTAATTATTAGACTATTTGCTTAACACCTAACATATTCTTTGTCAGCAAGTCCTAAGGCACCCAAATATATAAGTTTAATGGAGCTAAGTGGCTGCGTTCAAAATATGTATTTTCTTCTACCATCCGTTCACTTCTATACGATGGGGTGTCTTCTGTACTGTCAGGCTAATGTCAGGATTTCAGACGTAAAACAGTATTGTGTCATGTTTCCTAATAAGCATTAACCAGGTTTTTTAAAACCTTACCTCGTATTGGTAGTGTCTTTTGTCACTGTTTATTTGAAAAAAAATCAAGCCTGCATGCCTTTCGCGTGGGGTGGCATTAATTTTAAATCGCGAAGCGACGTGGTAGCATTGCATGCGTTCCTCCGTACATCTCTCTCTCTCTCTCTCTTCTAAGCCCGTCTGTCTTTTAGTTTACGTAGTGCATAAAATGACATTAATGGAATATTAAATCTAGGTCATTACGCAGTGTCTCTCTCAAGGTCGTACAAGAAATATAGTACTAGTTTTATTTTTAGAAACGCGTGTATTTTATGCAGTAGGCTTTACTAGCAAACGTGAAAGCGTTACAATTATGCAGACGGAGCAGAAAAAAGGGATTTCTTGTTTAACTAGTGTGACGTTCTATAACACAGGCGTACGCTATTGTGACCGCACTGTTCTTTTACCATTCTTCTTTCCTTTTATTGAATTACTTCGTTAGGCTTTACATTTACTTTCTAATTTAGATATGTGGATTTAGAATTTCACGACAGATTCCAAGCTAATGTTGTTAAGACATGTTTTAACGATGTCGTCTGCTACAGTTGGCAGCGCGTTTGCAGTACGCATTTTGAGGTTGAGAGATTTTTAATATAGAATACTTTTATGCTTCATGGTTTTTTAGTGAACACAAATCGCATGGTTCGATTGTGACGTGGTAGCGTTGATATGGTCACGCTTGGTGACTATAGTAGTTCACCCTTTTTATTCTGACCGTCAAGCCATGAAGACGTGTTTTTATTCCTTCCAGTATTAGGCTTCATATTGGCCGAATTTTTATATTGAGATGAGATGTCTATATTATTATAATGAATTGATGGAATTGATGGTTGTTGGATAACCATTATGGAAGGATTGTTGGTCATTTTTTATGAGCTATATTCGCCAACTAATGGGTATCATTTCTGACTGTCTGCATAGCAGCAGTGCACGTACACAGCCCATGATGTTCTGTGGGCAACTAATTAAATTGGAACTGACGGTAATATTGTGTTTGAACTATGATAAAAATGTCTGAAATGCCGTAACTATGCTGTCTTCATGTATCGTATTAAAATTGTATTAATTGGACTCAGAACCCAAGGACTTATCAAATCGATCAAGTTGAAGTTGGCGCAGATATTAAGCCAAATATATATATTCATTGATTATTAATTTATGAACGATTGCTCTTATAATGAAGAACATTAATAAAACCGCTAATCAGTTGAAGTTCACAAGGAACCAAGACGAGGTCACCCGTTATGCTAATCAACTTTAGAAGACAACCTAAATCAGTGACCTTCAATAATGATCGACCAAGAACCCCCGCTTCAACAAATGTACACTGTGACATTTAGATCTTATAATTATTTTACTACCTGGACCAAAATTGAAGTGACCTTTATCAGCATCATACTTACAATAGTGAATCAAGCGTTTCCCAACATTTGATTAATTAGTTGTTGGAGAAACTGGGGCTTGATTTGCCAAACAACCAACCGTGGATGGGCTGTGGGTGCCATTAACAATTGTTCCAGATGTGGTGAAAGCACCTTTGAAGGTAAGAGAGACTGAATTTGTGATCACAGGTTTGTCACAGAGAGAGAAAGCGGGGGAAGAATAATTCTATTTGGATTTAACCCATGTACTTATTTTTGTATTTTCTTATGCAAGTTTTGCTAAAGCTGCTCCTTTATTTCACTTCAGAATAGATTAACTTATAACTCTGTTCTTTATTGTAGAGGGAATTTTAGACCATAGCGTAAAAACCTTTGACTCTTTCGGAGGTTAAAAACTTTGCTCTAACGGGATCTTGTCTCAACAGAGGAAGGGAGGATTAAACCTATGAGTCTAACTCTTTAATTAACTCATTAACTTATGTTCATTGTATTTGATTTTGATATTCAAAGATATTGTTGTGTTGTAGTTTCTTTATGATAAATAAAATTTACATAAACTTTATTTACTTGTGTCGGTCAGCTTGTCCCAAAAGATCCCAATTCCATAGATATAGGTTTCTCGTCTGTGCGTCTAATTGTCGTCACGTATCTGTGTGTGTATAGATGTGAGTGGTTGAATATATATATATATATATATATATATATATATATATATATATATATATATATATATATATATATATATATATATATATATATATATTGATAGGGAAACTGTCTGATCTACAAATCTCAGTCGAAATCGATAGGCTGGATTGATTATCTCTCAAATCCAGGGACAGATTTTACCTTTCACCATTTCACTTGTGAAAAATCTATTTCTTTACCTTATCTCTCACTGAGCTATCACCTGTTCTAGTCCTATTCAGGCTGGGCCAATATTGATCTTAATTACCCTATCGAAAATATACGACACTCATCCGTCGTACTCGCCAGACCTAGCCCCAAGTGATTACCACGTCTTTGGACCACTCAAAGAGACGATGGGAGGAAAGACTTTCAGGTCCGATGAAGAGGTGCAGCAGGTGGTGCATGAGTTGCTACAAACGCGACCAAAAGAATTCTTTTCTAGAGGAACCCATGCACTTTGTAGGCGCTGGGAGACTTGTATAGAACGCAATGGTGACTACGTCGAAAAATGATACAGTAGTGTGCCACTTTTTCTTAATAAATATAGACAAAAAATATTTAAGGTTTTCATTTGAAGCCTTCTCGTATATTCTAGCTTTCCTCTTCTCATAACATGCCCAAAGATAATGGATGTCTTCCTTCTAATGTGAAGAATAATCTTTCTTTGTGCACTGGCCTCTTTCTGACAACTACTCGTTTTAGCTGTCCGTGGTATTCTTAACACTCTCTGTAAAACCGTATCTCTGTGACCTCAGATTTTCCTGCGTGTTTACCCACTGCCCATGACTCGCTTCTATATGACGGAATTGGCTCTATACAACAATAAATAACTCACTTTCTTACTTCCATTGCCAAAGAGCTGCGGTACAAAATAATTCTCTATTTATGTGACACTGTTTTTGCTTAGTCTATTCAGCTTTTCACCTCTGAGATGCACCTTCCATGTGATGCTATTAAAGCGCGTATGTATTTTAATATATTTCACTGTTTCAAAGTTGCCTCGTTTCTTTAGTGGTGCGCTCTGGAGAACTCATTTTCGTTGAAACTACCACTTCTCTTGTCTTTTTGTTAGTTAGACTAAGGCCCTTAATTTTACTTTCTGTCATTACTTATCAATAACTTCCTTAAGTCCGTTTAACATTTTTGTTTTCGTATAGACAATATCTTCAGCGTATCCGGGTTGTTAAGATGGTCATGGCATGCCTTCTGTTGATCTCATTATATTACCACTATACATATATTGTGCTGTCACGTGCTGACGTTCAAAGCATGTATAAAGGGTTTAACAGCACAGACTACGCTGGCTTGGCCATGTCCGCCGAATGGAAGATGGTCGCATCCCCAAATATACTTTCTACGGGCAACTGACACAGGGCAAAAGAACAGTCGGGCTACCGCAGCTCAGGTTCAAACATGTGTGTACAGGAGACATGAAGGCATTGGCCATAGATCACGCTGAGGTTCAAACATGTGTGTACAAGAGACATGAAGGCATTGGCCATAAATCAAGCTGAGGTTCAAACATGTGTGTACAAGAGACATGAAGGCATTGGCCATAAATCAAGCTGAAGTTCAAACATGTGTGTACAAGAGACATGAAGGCATTGGCCATAAATCAAGCTGGGGTTCAAACATGTGTGTACAAGAGACATGAAGGCATTGGCCATAGATCAAGCTGAGGTTCAAACATGTGTGTATAAGAGACATGAAGGCATTGGCCATAAATCAAGCTGAGGTTCAAACATGTGTGTAAAAGAGACATGAAGGCATTGGCCATAAATCAAGCTGAGGTTCAAACATGTGTGTACAAGAGACATGAAGACATTGGCCATAAATCAAGCTGAGGTTCAAACATGTGTGTAAGAGAGACATGAAGGCATTGGCCATAAATCAAGCTGAGGTTCAAACATGTGTGTACAAGAGACATGAAGGCATTGGCCATAGATCAAGCTGAGGTTCAAACATGTGTGTACAAGAGACATGAAGGCATTGGCCATAAATCAAGCTGAGGTTCAAACATGTGTGTTCAAGAGACATGAAGGCATTGGCCATAAATCAAGCTGAGGTTCAAACATGTGTGTACAAGAGACATGAAGGCATTGGCCATAAATCAAGTTGAGGTTCAAACATGTGTGTAAAAGAGACATGAAGACATTGGCCATAAATCAAGCTGAGGTTCAAACATGTGTGTACAAGAGACATGAAGACATTTGCCATAAATCAAGCTGAGGTTCAAACATGTGTGTAAAAGAGACATGAAAACATTGGCCATAAATCAAGCTGAGGTTCAAACATGTGTGTAAAAGAGACATGAAGGCATTGGCCATAAATCAAGCTGAGGTTCAAACATGTGTGTAAAAGAGACATGAAGACAATAGCCATAAATCAAGCTGAGGTTCAAACATTTGTGTAAAAGAGACATGAAGACATTGGCTATAAATCAAGCTGAGGTTCAAACATGTGTGTAAAAGAGACATGAACGCATTGGCCATAAATCAAGCTGAGGTTCAAACATGTGTGTAAAAGAGACGTGAAGGCATTGGCCATAAATCAAGCTGAAGTTCAAACATGTATGTACAAGAGACATGAAGATAATGGCCATAAATCAAGCTGAGGTTCAAACATGTGTGTAAAAGAGACATGAAGACATTGGCCATAAATCAAGCTGAGGTTCAAACATGTGTGTAAAAGAGACATGAAGACATTGGCCATAAATCAAGCTGAGGTTCAAACATGTGTGTAAAAGAGACATGAAGACAATGGCCATAAATCAAGCTGAGGTTCAAACATGTGTGTAAAAGAGACACGAAGGCATTGGCCATAAATCAAGCTGAGGTTCAAACATGTGTGTAAAAGAGACATGAAGGCTTTGGCCATAAATCAAGCTGAGGTTCAAACATGTGTGTAAAAGAGACATGAAGACAATAGCCATAAATCAAGCTGGGGTTCAAACATTTGTGTAAAAGAGACATGAAGACATTGGCCATAAATCAAGCTGAGGTTCAAACATGTGTGTAAAAGAGACATGAACGCATTGGCCATAAATCAAGCTGAAGTTCAAACATGTATGTACAAGAGACATGAAGATAATGGCCATAAATCAAGCTGAGGTTCAAACATGTGTGTAAAAGAGACATGAAGACATTGGCCATAAATCAAGCTGAGGTTCAAACATGTGTGTAAAAGAGACATGAAGACATTGGCCATAAATCAAGCTGAGGTTCAAACATGTGTGTAAAAGAGACATGAAGACAATGGCCATAAATCAAGCTGAGGTTCAAACATGTGTGTAAAAGAGACACGAAGGCATTGGCCATAAATCAAGCTGAGGTTCAAACATGTGTGTAAAAGAGACATGAAGGCTTTGGCCATAAATCAAGCTGAGGTTCAAACATGTGTGTAAAAGAGACATGAAGACAATAGCCATAAATCAAGCTGAGGTTCAAACATTTGTGTAAAAGAGACATGAAGACATTGGCCATAAATCAAGCTGAGGTTCAAACATGTGTGTAAAAGAGACGTGAAGGCATTGGCCATAAATCAAGCTGAAGTTCAAACATGTATGTACAAGAGACATGAAGATAATGGCCATAAATCAAGCTGAGGTTCAAACATGTGTGTAAAAGAGACATGAAGACATTGGCCATAAATCAAGCTGAGGTTCAAACATGTGTGTAAAAGAGACATGAAGACATTGGCCATAAATCAAGCTGAGGTTCACACATGTGTGTAAAAGAGACATGAAGACAATGGCCATAAATCAAGCTGAGGTTCAAACATGTGTGTAAAAGAGACACGAAGGCATTGGCCATAAATCAAGCTGAGGTTCAAACATGTGTGTAAAAGAGACATTAAGGCTTTGGCCATAAATCAAGCTGAGGTTCAAACATGTGTGTACAAGAGACATGAAGGTATTGGCCATAAATCAAGCTGCCTATCGCATAAGTGGTGATGCTCTCTGCGACGCACCTCATATTGGGCAAAAAGAAGATCTCATAACAAGCAGAAGAGTTAATAACACGTCGAAATGAACACCAGGCAAAATACAAAATAAAAATAAAAAAACAGCTGATAGCTATCACCTCAGGGGCGCATTCCCATAGTCAGTTAAGACTGAAGGGAGCTACTAATACTACTAATACAGATAGAACAGATCAGGTGATAGCACACATCCCTGCCTAACATCGTATGTTAAATGCTGAAACATTCCTATTTGGCCGATAACTCTTTTAACTGCTTGTTTTTCTTTTTCAGCAAGTACATATTTCTTTATATTCTCAGGTCTTTGCCGTCGATGTTTATGCGTTCATTTCGATACATTGCTCATGTTTGACGGTGTCACTACCCTTAATGTAATCTATATCGCCCAAATATATACTAATATATAATCCCTTTATCCCGAAATCGGCGGGGACAACTGTGTTTAGGAAACTTGATTTTTTTTTTTTTCGTTTTCCAAATCACGTTTAAAAAAAAAAGCCCTAAATGTGTTCGAAAAGTCGACCAAAGAAACATTCGATTTTTATAATATTTCGATTTCGTGTATTCAGATGAAGGGTACGGACTTGTACCTGTTTTTACTTTTATAGCTCTTTCTATTACTGTTCTTATAATCTATAGAGAGTGGTTGGTGGACTTATCTTCTCTTTTATAGCTCTTTCTATTACCATTCTTATAATCTGACTTGGTTGGAAGGAAAGTCCACAGGCTCCCCAGCCTCGCAATGACATGTCATTGGGCCGAAGGGCTGATAGCCCAAGTGTTGCTGGTTAAAAAAACAAAACAAAAACTTTGTTGGTGGACTTATCTTCTCTTTTATAGCACTTTCTATTACCGTTCTTATAATCTATATAATGTTGTTTGTGGACTTATCTTCTCTTTTATAGCTCTTTCTATTATCGTTCTTATAATCTATATAATGTTGTTGGGGGACTTATCTTCTCTTTTATAGCTCTTTCTATTACCGTTCATATAATCTATAGAGAGTTGTTTGTGGACTTATCTTCTCTTTCATAGCTCTTTCTACTACCGTTCTTTTAATCTATAGAGAGTTGTTTGTGGACTTATCTTCTCTTTTATAGCTCTTTCTATTACCGTTCGTATAATCTCTAGAGTTGTTTGTGGACTTATCTTCTCTTTTATAGCTCTTTCTATTACCGTTCGTATAATATCTAGAGAGTTGTTTCTGGGCTTATCTTTTCTTTTATAGCTCTTTCTATTACCGTTCGTATAATCTCTAGAGAATTGTTTGTGCACTTATCTTCTCTTTTATAGTTCTTTCTATTACCGTTCGTATAATCTCTAGAGAGTTGTTTGTGGATTTATCTTCTCTTTTATAGCTCTTTCTATTACCTTTCTTATAATCTCTAGATAGTTGTTAGTGGACTTATCTTCTCTGTTATAGCTCTTTCTATTACCGTTCTTATAATCTCTAGAGAGTTGTTTGTGGACTTATCTTCTCTTTTATAGCTCTTTCTATTACCGTTCGTATAATCTCTAGAGAGTTGTTTGTGGATTTATCTTCTCTTTTATAGCTCTTTCTATTACCGTTCTTATAATCTCTAGAGAGTTGTTTGTGGACTTATCTTCTCTTTTATAGCACTTTCTATTACCTTTCTTTTAATCTCCAGAGAGTTGTTTGTGGACTTATCGTCTGTTTTATAGCTCTTTCTATTACTTTTCTTATAATCTCTAGAGAGTTGTTTGTGGACTTATCTTCTCTTTTATAGCACTTTCTATTACCGTTCGTATAATCTCTAGAGAGTTGTTTGTGGACTTATCGTCTGTTTTATAGCTCTTTCTATTACCGTTCTTATAATCTCTAGAGAGTTGTTTGTGGACTTATCTTCTCTTGTATAGCTCTTTCTATTACCTTTCTTATAATCTATAAGTTTGTGGACTTATCTTCCCAACATCCACTCTGTCTGGTTTTGTTTAAATCCTCACTCTTCTCGTTATAATTATTAATGGTATATCGTCTCCCCTGCTCCGCTGTAGTGATACAACATTAGCCAAACGTAGAGTATAATGATGAGGGTATTCAAAGGTATCAACCTTCGCTCAAGATTACTCTTGGTAGCGATATTAAATAGTGGAATGATGCTTCTATTTAGGGGGAACCTAATAGAATGTTAAAGAAATGCTAGCACAACTGGGATCATCTAAGTTATCTTGAATTTATATTCTCCCGCCCCTTTTATAAGGAAATTTTGATTCGTGGTTTTTTTTAGCCCCCAGCTGAAGATGATTCCGCAGCTTTTAATTTTATAGCTTTTTGTGTTTATTTATTTAGCACGATGTGAGTCATAGGGATGCAGACATACAATTAACTCCATACTGATTAATCCAACTACAGCTTTAGAGTTACAGATAAACAGGTTAAATAATCAGTTAGATTTTAACAAAATTTAAAATAAATAACGTTGATTTAACAAAAGTAAACGATGATATTGATGATCATCGGATGATTTAAACGGTGGTGCACTTATTGAGAGATTCGAAATGTCCTGTGGTCGCGCTGTTATAGTACTTAGCTTCCAGTGTGGGGTAGATTGGTGTCTGCCTCAGCCGCTGTTGGTTCTCACAGGTGCTTCGTACTGTACTTCTCTTCAACAGTCAAGTCTGGGGGCTGTTACACGTCTCACGCGACACGTGAGAGGTAATCGCATAGGTTGTCAAGTGTCTTTAAGACCTGTCTAATATTGGTGTCTACCGTCGACTGCTGGCAACTTGAACCACAAGCGTGTACTACAAACTAAGAGGAAAACACATGCCTGCCTTGAGTATTGAGTCCCTGATATGAGTATCAGATGCCTTTTGCTTCCATCCACCACTTCCATCTTCCTCAGAATATTTGACCCTCCCTGAGTGTTAAGTTTAACTCCAGTGAATCGGATGAAAGTGCTTTTGGATAGCGGAAAACAACAATTGCAATTTCACTCACATACCCATATTGCTTCGTGGACGAGAAGTCAAATCAAGAGAAGCCTATATTTGCATCTTAAATGCCAAACCAATAGTAAATAACTGAAAATTCTATGTGACAAATAAAATATTGTTTTCAAACTCCATTACCTTATAAGGTCTTGCTACTTCCGTGGGTATTTATCATGTTTATAACACACTTCTTCTCCTAGATGTCACTTCATTGTAATTATTGATCACAACAAGGTCTGGGCGGAAGCAATTACGTATCTTTCCGTGCTCCATAAAACACATTTGTTATCTTACTGTCCCTGTCTTAATTTTCATCAAGATTGTCATCAACTGTGTTTTTTTGGTACTGATAATTTGCTAACCGCCACCTTGTCTCCAAATAACGTCTGTCCATCCATCTTGGACCACTGAGATCAACATGTTTGTGTATCTTCCCAGATAAGAATTCTGGATTAACAATGGGGATGTCGTTCAGTATAGACTTTTACTCCGTCTGGAGCTGGCGATAAGACTAAAGTCACTGTAGCAATTTCGCTTTACACAAACAAAGTCAGTGTGTCAAAATAGGTCACGCGGTCAAGATAATTAATAAGGGGGTAAAAGATTAGAACAAGATGTGATAAGAAAACCTTGAACTATGAAAGCGTAAACAATAAATACTGGGAAAAGGTAGCACATAAGAAGAGTGGTAGATAATACTGCCGGAGAGGAAAGAAGTTCAGAAAAAGAACGAACTTATTTCGTGACAGTCATAAGACTCATAATTTTAGTTTTCGCAAAGTGGCTGAACGTTTCTTTGGCCAAGCTATGAACACGAATTCAAGTAAATCACCAGGTATGTAACACCTGTTGTAGAAATCGTTCATGAATTTTGTTATCATTTCTATTCCTAATTCTCCAATTACCTCAATTTCCTCTACTGTTCTACTATCTGTCCCATACGCCTTGCCTTTCTTCATGTGGCGCATATGGCTTTCTCTACTTCTGCGATAAGCATTGGTGGTTCTTCACAGTTGCCTTGATTTTCAATTCTGATCTTACGCCATTATTGACATCCTTTATGTTTTATGTCTGTGACGGCATTGTCTGCCCTGCTGTGCAAGTGTTTTAACAATAGAAAAATTTAGAGCATAAAAATGAGGTTTTTTAAAGGTATCAACCTTTGCTCATGACTATTTTTGGCAGAAATATAAATAGAAGAATGATTCTGTCACAAGATGGATTTTGGGGCGACCTCTTTCCGATCTCTCTTTCACTACGGCAGTAATCAGTTACATTTTTGTACTGATTTTATTGCGATTTTTTCCGAGTCGCACCATTTTCTTTCTCTGTCCACTGTAGCAGATATTTTGTATTTTCCTTCTTACACCCCTCTCAGAGATTTTTTGGTCTCGTCTGTTTATCGGACCATCCCTGCTGAGATAGTAGACAAGTGATGCAATATTGAAGCGATAGGCTTCTGGGTGATTCTCGCGTACCCAACCTTGGCCACTACCGATTAACACTAAATCGCCAGCGTATTTGTCTAATTGCTGATAAGGCCAGGGTACGCGACAGATAACAGATTACTTGTCTAGGTGACATATTTTGGACAGACAAGGATGACCTAACCGCTCCCTGTCTGACTTGTTATGACAAGATTACTTTAGATAGTAATAAGTTGTTACATCTTACACGCATTGTCGTATAAGTTTACGGATGTGTTGGTAAGTTCACCTGCCAGGCAATCGGATATTTTCATTGGGAGAGGGACCTTTGCGTCACGCGCAAAATTATTCCATGTCGGAATATTTTGAAATTACCCTACCCAACATTTATGTATGAAAATGAGTAGAGCTTTTACTTAGCTTCATAACAAACAGATGCGCGGGAGGACAGTGAATATAACCTGGCAATTTGCAAGTTTACTTCACTGTGAGAATCGCTTCCCAAAGACACCAGACTTGCCAGAAGTTAGAATTCAGAATTTCCATTTATCAGACCGGACTTTGTGAAACAATCTTGAAGGACTTACATAGCACAGGAAAACCATTTTAATAAGGAAGGCTGAGGAAACTGAAACACACGGAGTCATAGAGGGAATTCTCTTATAAACGTAACGACACCCAAGAACACGTGTAAGAGGCCTAATCAAGTGCCTTAACTTCATTCATCTGAGCAAAACGTCTGTGTGCCAGGATTGGCGTAAGTTGTGATTTTACATTCTATATTTTTCATTACTAACATGTGAACTAATATATATATATATATATATATATATATATATATATATATATATATATATATATATATATATATATATATATATATATATATATATATATATATATATATATATATATATATATATATATATATATATATATATATATATATATATATATATATATATATATATATATATATTACCATGTGAATATTGATATGTGAAAATCGCTAGTGGATGTTCAAGTCATTTGAGGCTGGCAACCTCATCATACAGAATGATGATTTCATGAACCACCACTGCTAGGACTGGTGATTGCTTTATTGCTAGTTCCTTACAGAGAAATAAAAGCATCGGTAGTCCCAAGTTCCATATGGAGCAGGGAGGGAAAGATGAAAGAAATGATGTACATTCCAAATATAAAACTTACCGTTTCAAACCAGTGTAAATGTCTATGTAAATATATTCACTTTAAAGTTAATGAAAGTTTCAAACTTTTCAATCAGTGTAAATGTAAATGAAAATAGATTCAGTTTATATTGTGAACACTTTTCAAAAAGTGGAGATGTAAATGTAAACATATTCTATCTGTACTATTAACCTTTCATTTAAATATAAAATAAAGATGAAGCTATTCAATTTAAATGAAAAGACAGTTATCTCTCGAAGGATTAAGTTTAATTCTCATCGAGGGTAAATTCTGAGTTAAATGGGATGGTGGAATAGGAAGATGGGGGGCACATAGGTATGTGTCGGAAAACGCAATACTCAGGACAGAGTTTCGTTTCTATTCTTTTACCATAGTTGTTGGTGGTACCAGGAGGGTACTAATCTCTGGAACAAAGTGAGGGTAGAAGTGGATTGACGTAGAAACGCGGGACCAGCTTGGGATTTACTCATTGATTTTACTGGGAACGTGCTGCACCTTTAATCTTGACCAGAGACGCGAGGACTCCAGTGACCTATCTACACAGAACAAACCCATCAGCGGGAGCAGAACCTACCAGTGGCAGATAATTAAACGTTAAAGCTGCCACTTGAACGTTTTTACACATTTCTATTCCATCACAACAGTGATGAGAACTTTCTGAACAAACGTTATTCATTCTTTTAAACCCTTGTTAAAACGATGACTATTAAATCTGTTATTTGTTAATGTAGTGGTTTTTGATGGTATTGTATGGTTGAGATGTTACCTAGTGTAATGAATGAGGTCAGCTGTGAAGGCTCTTGAGATAAATGTTGATGCGAATTACAGAAGGCCCTTCTTACTACCACTTACGACCTCAAACATATCTTTTTTTTTTTCTCTACTAATATGAATGTAGCTACGTTAAAAAAGTCTAGGGTACTGAAATGTAATGTGTTGTAGTAGATTACACACACACACACACACAGATATTTAATAAGTCTAATACTAATAATAATAAAATTTATAACACACTGAACTAACTCAGGCTGTTTTAGTTTTTAAATATTAAATCTTTTGTTAAATTTATTTGTTCTGAACCAAATGTTTGTTGGTCAGAACATATGAAATATTATGGAGTTATAAATAGAATGCATAATTATATGACATAATAAAATGGAATGTGATTACAAAGGTATGTTATAAGTCTGGTTAATATTAATTATATTAGATTGTCCCAGGAGAACTATTACTGGATGTACTGTTGGGGTGGTATCATCACGCCCAGTTGTGACTACCAAACATTGTCCATTGACTTATGGGATGAATACACGGTTTATTTTCCCACAATGGTATGTCTTTATTAGATGGTGAATTAGTTGATAAATTAGTTGATAAATTCGTTGGTAAATCAGTTGGTGAACTTCCAGCAGGCCAGATCTCACTTATCTCGACTGCGTCGATCTTGTACAAGAGTCTGGTGGCCCCTCCTCTCCGTGCTGGGGGACAATATACAGCTGCTCTGACACAATGTTAGACTGCACTGGTCCACGCTTGTGTATATCACAACAGCATTTGGCACCTCTTCGGTGCCAAACAGAAACTCACAATTCTGAAATAAAAGTTTTGTGGCATGTGTCAGAACTCTACCTACTGAGCCACTTCTGCACACAACACTACACAACAACACCACACAGACTGGGTCAGATCTCTCTGACCACACAGTACATCTTACCCAGTTGTTTTCATAAGTACTAGTTCCCCAAGACCACCTTGCATCTGAGATATGTTCAATAGTTTCCTTCTATTCAATAAGATAGGTGATATGTTCCACTGATCTCACAATAGATCCGCCTTCCATAGTTTTAGTAGGCGTCCATATATTTTGTTTGTCTCTAGACCCTGAACTTGGGCTGGGGATCTAGAGCGAGCACTTACTTGTAATCATTTTAAATGATATGGCAGTATCAATCACTCGAAATATTAAAATGTACAAAAGAAATACTTTCATTCTTACCAGAATTCAGAATTGAGAACACAGTTAAATGCTAGCAAAACTCAGCTGAACTGCTGGCTATCTGATGGCGTCCCACTAAATGTATAGAAATACTTCTGGAAACAACACCACAGGTAATAAACCACTGTGTCTCTGGACAGTCTTGTAATGAATGGCAAAAATGCGCATCTCTGTCCCGCTAATATTATTTCATTCATCCAATCACAGACTCCCCCCCCCCCTCACTTTCAAATCTACAACCAAAAGTCAATTTCAGTCAGCTCTCAGTCAAGTATGTATTACTGTCTGTTGGTCCGTCTGTCTCTACTTGTTTTTTCATAAAAAACACGCTTGGTTCTTGGACCAACGCCATGCAATACCCTACACACTTCTGCCTCCGAAGTTATTTTTAGCCACAATTCTCCACCTTGCCCCTCTCTTTAATTACAGCTCGATTTTTGCAATTGCGTCTCAAGGACGAAAATTTTGAAACTTTAGTGACATTTTTTAACAGTGCAGTCGCTCGTCTGATATGAACAACACAGTCTTTTGTCAATATCTTCCTTATTATCTATCCGTCTGTATAATTTAAAGTATATTATTTCTCTGCTCAAGACGGGCTATCAAACTAGCTAGGTTTTATATTCCTAACATTATTATTAAGAAAAAGTTACTTTTTAAAGGTTAGTTTTTTTTTTTTTTTTTTAAATCTGTTCGAGAACCTTCTTTACGGCGTTTGCCGCTGAATTCAAATAACAATCAAGTATCGTAAAAGTCCAAGAAATGACTGTTTCTGACACGAGCTAAAGTCGTTTTTTTTTGTCCATTTCCTTACCTTCTGTCAACTAGTGACGTGAATTTTTTTTCTTTTACTACCAATTGCGTATTTTAGCCTTGCTATCTTCAAACACGTGTTCAGTCATATTTTTCCTTTTGGTGTCCTCCGTTTCTCTCCCGTCTACAAAGGGTAAACGTTTCGTCTGCACGTCTAACTCGTTAGTTTTAAATGGCGGTGGGAAAGGCTGGCATGAGCGAGCATGTCTCCTAGTATCTTACGCATTATTTTTATCCCTACATTTTATCGTTAAATTTGGAGATATTTTAACGTTGTATCATGGTAAATTCATCACAGTTAATATACGCATTTAACTTCGATTCAATCATTTTAAATGTACTGCATGTTTGTCTCAGTCAATTTACTAAACACACTCTAAGCAGTGCTACACCATAATAATAAGAATTCCACTGAGTAAATCAGAGGTGAGGGCTTGACGACCTGAAATTAATAAATTGCTTAATCCTTCACAAAAGTTGTCGGCAGATCATAGAATTAACAATGCAGCATTGTTTTCGCTTTTCTGAATATCTTGTGTATGCAACCTTGGAATAGAAGCGTCATTACCCTTCAATCTACATCTCTGCCAAGAGTAATCTTGTGCGAAGGTAGACACCTTTGACGACCCACTTTAGATACTCTTGAGTTTTGGCCACTGTTGGACCACTACTGCAAATCAGGGGAGGCAACCCGTGACAGATGCATCTACTTCACAGAGCCTCACAGGATTTTATAGAAAAGCAAACATAACAACTGGGATCATCTATGTTGTCATGAACTTATTATTCTCCCGCCCCTTCTGTGAGGAAATATTGACTCGTATTTTCTGAGTCTACAGCTGAAAGTGATTCAGCAATTATTAATTTAATATCTCTACACGGTTATGTATTTAAAACAATATGAGTGTTACCGGCGTGTATTTGTATTGTGTTGATTGGCCTGTTGGGCTTACTGTCTATGGCCGATGTATAATTTGGTTACGCGAATAATGTGATGTGGGCCATTTAACTCTGGCATATGGGGGTATAGTTAAATACGGAAAACGTTGGTTAATGGGTCAAAACAGTATGACCAAAACTGGCGATGAACAAATGCTGGAACCATTGTTGAAAGTACATGACGATACAGTTTATTGACGAGTAAGCACACTGACTCATGGGTAGGTTTAGTGGCATCAACATAGTTTCATGGCAAAGTACATCATCAAATAAGCATTGGCATACATAACAGGCAACATGGCAGTTGACTGAAGTCACTGGTCGTTATGACTTCAAGGTTACGGCTTGATAGGATATATCGGTCTATCGAATTAGCCATGTTTATCTTCTTTATGTAGATACACGTTATGTTTAAGACTTCAATTCGTTCCTGGCGTTAGAGGGGCGCACTAGCAGCTTGACCCATCTGTTCAAGCTGAAGCTCTACCGTAACGCTGTAGGAGATAAAGTACCTGAGGCGGGATACTCAAAAACGAGCCGTTTTCTGGCTACATATATATATTCTGGAACAATTCTTGGTAAGGTACTTACAAATAATTATAGCAATATCAACTGCATGTATTCCCTATACTTAGGGCAAGTACATGAAAAAATCACGTCTATCATAGACGGCTAATATCGGGATCTGCCTCAAGCATCATTGCTGAATGGCAACAGATCACCGCGACAAAGCGCGTCATACCGTTCAAACATCGTGCGCGGTGGTGCGCAAATAATCAAACATACAATTAACTTAGATACACTCAAAAGTGCTCTATACTAGACTCACGTGTGAGGATCTCAAACATTTAACTCCCCCGCGAAATTATAACTTAACAATGAGTCATACGGGTGCAGACATACAATTCACTCAATACTGATTAATCCAACTATAGATTCATAATTACAGATAAACAGATTTAATAATCACGAAAGTGTTAACAATGTAAAATAAATACAGTTGTTTATAAAAAAAATGAAACACTGATATTTTCCTCATTGGACGATTTAAAGTGTAGGTGGATATTTTTTAGAAAACAAAATTGTAAGTGTTCACTGGCTGCGCTGTTATGGTACTTAGCTGCCGGTGAGGTCAGTTGGCGTCTGCTTCGGTCACTGCTGGTTCCCACTTGTACCCTTGGACTGCTCTTCAATAGTTAAATTCAGTGGCTGTAGCCCGTCCCAAGCAGTAAGGCTTGGGTAACTACAAAGGTTGTCCAACGTTTTCAAGGCCCGTCTGATGTTGGTGTCTAGCGTCGACTGCTGGCAACTTGTACCACAAACTGGAAGGGAAACAAATGCCTCTTTTTGAGTATTGCGTCTCCTAATATGAGCATCAAGCGACCTCCGCCTCCATTTACCACTTCATCTTCAGAATGTTTACCCTCCGGGAGCATTAATCTTAGACCACGTGAGTCAGATGAAGGTGCTTTTGGATAGCGGAAGGCGACAATTAAAATATATATAAATGAACAAAATAAAACTAACTGAAGTGTAAGTATAATAAATATATAAACCATGATATCGTCATTCACTTCCTGCTCTCTATAGAACCTGATGCCGCCTGTGCTGATGGTTCATTGTGAGGAACCCAGCACGAAGCAGTCACCAGCTCTTGCAGTGTTGGTTCATGCGTCAAGTTATTTGCAGTGATGAAGTTGTCCGCCTCATATGCAAATGTACATCCACAAGCAAATCATACATGTCAAAAATGCAAATAAAAAGGATAAAATATATAAATCACAACTTACTCCTATTATCTGGCGAAATCAGACATTTTGCACAGGAAACGTCCGAATATTATCGGGAAACTGATTTAACATGCCGTCTCTTCAGGTGGGTTAGGTGTCTAACTGTGTGCACTTAAAGTAGGATCTGAGAACTTAAGGCGCAGACTGACGATTTACTCCCTTCTAATCTTAGAATTCACTTCCAGTTCTTTGGCCTTGTCACATAATTATTGGGTCGATCTCTTTTCCTCGCCGGCAGTATTTAGTTACATTTTGTGTGTGTACTAAATCACTCACAATTTCCGTGGTCGGCCCATTTTTTCTTTGCTATCAAGCAGATACTAGCTATTTTCTTATCAATTTTACACTCCCTTCAGTGATAATTGATAATGCTTGCTTTCCGGTTCTCGGCTTTGCTAAGATTAAGCTGCAGGTAAAACCAAGATGGGCCCGGTCAATATTCGTAAAGGGAACGCGTGTCATGTTTACCTAGGAGTGCCCCGCGATAAATTATCAACCTGTTGGCATGCACTCGGCGAAAACGAATGACATAATCATTTCCTGTACACCTTGTTACAAAGACATTACTTTAGATGAGAGTAATATCTTATTTGTAAACATTGCCGAGAGAGTGATTGGATGTTTTCATTCCATATTTGGAAGACATGACCTTTGTATTAATGCACACAAGTTTCCTAGTGGAAATATTTTGAACTACACCATCCTAAACACGCAAGTTTGAAATTATTGGCCGGCACTCGAGATGTACATTTCTGATTGGGGCCTGGTCTAATAGTAAACAATACATGCCAGGAACGAGAGGGGCAATATAACCTGACACTTTAGTCGGTCGAAAGCACTGGGAAAATTCACTCACGCCAAGAAGACAACCAGACCTTGCCAGAGTTAAGAATAGCAGCAGATTTCATTTGTTGGACCGGACTTTGTTTGAGCCTCTTAAGGAATTATCTCCCAGAAAAAACTCTACCATTATTAGCAAGGAAAACCGTAATCTGATGAATCTGAAACACAAGTCAAAGTGGGAACATATTGCTAAAGTAACAACAGCCCGGACCAAGTGTAAGAGACCTCTACAAGTGCCTTTACTTCTCTGAGCCAGCAGTCTATGAGCCTAAAGATTGGCGTAAGTTGTACATTTTGAATTCTACATTTTTTCATTATTATCATGTGAACTAATACGTATATATTGACATGTGAAAATTAATATGTGAAAATCGCTAGTGGATAACCAAGTCATTGAGGCTGGCAACCTCAGCACATAGACTGATGATTTCATGAACAACTGCTGCCAGGGCTGGTGACTGCTTTATTGCGAGTTTCTTATAAAGAACCAAAAGCAGAGGTAGTCCCAAGTTCCATATGGAGCAGAAAGGGAATGATGAAAGAAATTATGTACATACTTGCTTTATTATTGTGATGATGTCACCATGATACAACGTTAAAATATCTCCAAAATTAACGATGAAATGTAGGGTTAAAAATAATGCGTAAGATACTAGGAGACATGCTCGCCCATGCCAGCCTTTCCCACCGCCATTTAAAACTAACAAGTTAGAAGTGCAGACGAAACGTTTACCCTTTGTAGACGGGAGAGAACGGAGGACACAAAAAAGGAAAAATATGACTGAACACGTGTTTGAAGTTCGAACGGCAAAAAGACGCAAGTGGGGGTGAAAGGAAAAAAATTCTCGTCCCCTAGTTGACATAAAGTAAGGAAATGGACAAGAAAAGGACATTAGCTCTTGATCGAAACAGTCATTTCTTGGACGTGTTTCGATACTTGGTCTTTATTTGAATGCCGCGGCAAAACACATGAGGGAAGGTTCTCGAACAAATTTCAAAATTTAAACTTGAGAAAAAAAATATGTTTTTTATTAATAATAGAGTTATGAAAATAAAACCTAGCTAGTTTGATAGCCCATCTTGAGCAGAGATATAATATGCTTTCATTTATACAGACGGATAGATAATAAGGACGATATTGACAAAAGACTGTATTGTTCATATCATACAAGCGAATGCACTGTCACTAAAAGTTACCAAAATCTTGGCCTTGAGTCTGCAAACGTACAAATCGAGCTGTAATTAAAGAGAGGGAATGTGGTGGAGCATTGTAGCTAAAAATAACTTAGGCAGCAGATTCGTGTAGGAAATGCATGTAAAACCAAGTGTGTTTTTATGAAAAAACAAGTAGAGACAGACGGACTAACAGACCGTAATACATACTTGACTGAGATTTGACTGAAGTGACTTTTGGTTGTTAATTTGAAAGCAAGGGGGGAAGTCGGCGATTGGTCAACGCATTTTATAGTAGCGGGATAGAGAGGTGAAAGTTTGCCATTCGACATAAGTCTGTTCAGAGACGCAGTTTGAATCCAAGGTGGTGTTAATTCCATAAGAATATAACTATATAGTGGGACGCCATCATACGGCCAGCAGCTCAGCTGAGTTTTGCTAGTAAATTTAACTGTGTTCTCAATTCTGAATTCTGGTAAGAATGAACAATATTTATTCTGTATATTTTAATAATTCGAGTGATTGATACTGCCATATCATAAAAATGATTACGACAAGTAAGTGTTCGCTCTAGATCCCCAGCCCTAGATCAGGGTCTAGAGACATACATACACAGAAAATATATAGGCACGCCTAACTGAAACTATGAAAAAGGATCTAGTGTTGAGATCAGTGGAACATATCACCTATCTTATTTAATAGCAGGAAGCTATTGAACATATCTCAGATGTAATGTAGTCTTGGGGAACTGATACTATGTGAAACCAACTTGGTAAGATGTGCTGTGTGGTCAGAGAGATCTGACCCAGTCTATGTGGTGTTGTTGTTGTGTGTAGTGTTGTGTGCAGAAGTGGTTCAGGAAGTAGAGTTCTGACACATGACCAATACTTTTGTTTCAGAACTGTGAGTTTCTATTTGGCACCAAAGCGGTGTCAAATGCTGTAGTAATATATACAAGTGTGGACCAGAGCAGTCTATCATTGTGTCAGAGCAGCCGTATATTGCCCCCAGCACGGAGAGGTGGGGCCACAAGACTTTTGTACAGGATCGACGCAGGCGAGATAAGTCATATCTGGCCTGCTGGACTTTCACCAACGACATTTTCAACTAAATTATCCCTAATTCACCTTTAAATAAAGCCATGACATTGGGAAAAATTAAACTATATATATATATATATATTCATTCCTTAAGTCAACGGACAATGTTTGGCAGTCATAGACTGGGAGTGATTACACCATCCCAACAGCATATCTAGTAATAAGTTCTCCTGTGACTATTTTAATATAATTATTATTAACCAGTCATTTGAAATAATTAAGTACACATTTTCCATTTTATTATGTCATATGATTTTGCATTCCATTTATGACTCCATAATATTTCTTATGTTCTGACCAACTAAACATTTGGTTCAGAACAAAAATAAATTTATCAAAAGATTTAACTGTAAAAAACTAAAACAGCCTGAGTAAGTTCAGTGTGTTATAAATTTTATTAATATTATTAGACTTCTTAAATATCTGTGTGTGTGTGTGTGTGTGTAATCTACCACAACACATTACATATCAGTACCCTAGATTTTTAACGTAGCCACATTCATTAGTAAAAAAGATATGTGTGAGGTCGTAAGTGGTAGTAAGAAGGGGCTTCTGTAATTCACATCTACATTTATCTCAGGAGCCTTCACAGCTGACCTCATACATCACACTAGGTGACATCAACCATACAATACCATCAAAATCCACTACATATATTGGGGTCTTGTCCAGGGATAATTAGCTTATCAGTAATATTAGGATCTCCTGGTGGGAGAATTAAATCAGGGGAACAAATTGTAAAAATTAAAAGTGTCCCTTAAAATTGAAAGTGAAAATAAAAGTTGGTGAATCTTCACAGCCAGTGGTAATTAATTAGTTAACTGGCTAATTAGAATTACCTTAGTCTATAGTAATTAGAATTACTTTAGTTATTTATTGGTTGGATTTTTACGCTGATCATTGTTATTTTGTGTGATGGCTGAGCTAGCAAAGTTCAGATCAGCTGCTGTGCTAACGGCGAAGGATATGGGAATGGATGGTCAGGTTTTAATTCAGTATGTAACTGCTGAATGTGACAAGTATATTGAAAGGGAAGAAAATTAGGAAAGGTTAGCTGAAGAGAAGAGGTTACAAATTGAGGCTGATAGAGAACTTAAGAGGCTGCAGATTGAGCTGCAAAGAGGCTAAAGGCAGAAAACGACAGCAAAGGAAGACAAAGATAAAAGAGCAAAGGGAGGCAGAAGAAAAACGAGAGCGAAGGGAAGCAGAAGATAAAAGATTGACTGCCGAAAGGGAGGCAGAAGATAGAAGGTTGCAAAGGGAGCACGAATTACGACTAAGGGAGCTGGAGTTACAAGGCCAGGCTCCTGAAAATGGTGCCAGCCCTTTTGCCTCAGATGCTGCAGCTAGTCAGGGTGCCTCAAACTCAGCTATGGGGTTTCATTTAGACCATTTTGTTGAAAAAGACGATGACATCGAGGGGTACCTCAGTCGTTTTGAATTATTAGCTACTACATATGGGTTAGAGAGAGAGAGGTGGAGTTTAAAGTTATCACAGGGACTGAGAGGTACTTCTTATGAAGTCTTCGCAAAAATGAACAGAGAGACCAAGACAATTATGACATGTTAAAGCAGGCTTTGTTATTGAGGTACGAAAAAAATGGTGAATTTTATCGTAAGAAATTTAGAAATGCCAAACTGTTGTCTGGGGAGACATACCACCAATTCTCTGCCAGACTGGAAACCTATTTGGAGAAATGGACTGCTCTGGGGAAGACCCAAGATCTTAAAGAGATGATCATGATAGAGCAATTGAGAGAGTCCATGGCTCCAGACATGAGAAAATTTCTCATGGAACAAGGTGCAGAGAAGTTGGGGGAGATTTTAAATGTCGCTGAGAGGTATCAGGCAGCCCAGGCAGAGGTAAGTGGCACTAAAAAGAAGCACATAGAAACTTTTAAAGCTCCACAGCCATTTAATAAATTTGAAAATAGAGAACAGGGTAATAAAGGCAGGACAAACTTTGAACGGCCAAGAAATGACTATCGAGACAGAAACTCACAGTTCAATGACCAAAAATACAATGAAAGAAAACCGTTTAACCAAGGAAAAAGATGGTGCAAATGGTGCAAGAAAGATAACCATAACACCGAATTTTGTAGAAGGAAACCTTCAAACATTGCTGCAATGAAGTCGGGGACTCAAAGATTAAAGGTTAATCCTAATGGACAGCAGGAACCTTATCACCCCCCAGTTTGTGAGGATGTTATTTGTAATGGGGTCACCATAAGGTGCCTTTATGATACAGGTTTGGATTATGATTCAGTTGTGAAGTCTAGCCTAGTGGACCCAAGTCAGTATACCACAGAAACAGTGGAAATACAAGGGGCGACTAAGGACATACCACTCATGACACTTCCCATCGCAAGGATAACGGTGAAAACTCGCTATGTGGAAGGAGAAATCAGAGCAGCAGTGATAGATGAACCAATCTACCCTCTGATATTGGGGTGTAGATACGTCTTCTTGGGGAATCCCGAGAGACCTGTGATCATGGCGACAGTGCAGACCAGGTCACAGAAAAAGGAGGAAGAAGGTGAACCTATAAATGCTCATCCAGAGGAGATGAGGAAGGCGCAGGCTGAGGATAGGACACTCAAGCCATGTTTTAAAAAATTGCCCAAATGCCACACACCTCCAAGCAAGGGGGAATATTTTATGAAGAACAAACTATTATACAGGAAGGCCGGAACTGGAACAAATGGTCACAACCAGCTGGTTCTTCCCACTTCATATAGGGATAAAGTGATGGAACTCGGGCATGCGATTCCCTTCAGTGGTCACATGGGGATCAGCGCCACAGGACAGCGTATAGCTTGTCATTACTTCTGGCCAGGGATAACGGAGGATATAAAAAGATATGTCAAATCCTGCCCAGAATGTCAAAGGGTAGCTCCAAAGCACTGGACTGCTCCTGCAACTCTAGGGGAAATGCCCATAGTGGGAACACCTTTTGAGAGGGTTGCAGTGGATATTGTGGGACCTCTCACTCGGACCAAGAGGAGGAACAGTTACATCCTTACTCTGGTGGACACTTGTTCTATGTGGGGAGAGGCGGTAGCCCTGCCATCAATTGATTCAAAACATGTAGCAGAGGCACTACTTACAATATTCACCCGATTAGGATTCCCGCATCAAATCTTGACTGAAAATGGCTCTCAGTTCAAGGGGAAACTAACGGAAGAAGTTTTTTTAGCTATTTCAAGCCAGACACTTTCATTGTAGTCCGTACCATCCGCAAGGGAACGGCCAGGTAGAGAGGTTTAATGGGACTCTCATTTCTATCCTGAGGAAGCTGGCACACGAAAAACCGGATCTGTGGGATCAATTCCTGCCCGCCGCATTGTTTGCGTATCGGGAGGTACCACATAGTTCAACCGGGATGGCTCCCGCAACTCTGCTATTTGGGAGGCCAATAAAAGGTCCATTAGAAGCACTATTAAGGACCTGGACAGATGAGAAGGCAGAAGAGACTGTTACCTCATCTTATCAATACGTGAACGAACTGACCACTCGTCTGAAAGCTGGATGGAAACTGGCAAATGATAATTTGAAACAAGCCAGGAAGAAACATGCAGCATATTTTAATAGGAAGGCAAAGGACAGAGAACTAGCTGTGGGAGAGAAGGTGCTTCTTCTACTACCCGGCAGCCAGAATAAATTACAAATTGGATGGCAAGGTCCATATACGGTTCTAGAGAAGGTGTCTAGAACAAACTATAAAATTGACAAAAAGGGGAAGGAGAAAGTTTATCATGTAAACCTTTTAAAGAAGTATCTGGACAGACCACTCCAGGAAAGCACCCCCTTACTGACCTTGGCTATCGCAACTCAAATGCAAAAGGAACCACTCACCTCGCATGAATACCCATTACATCCTTGTGAAACAGCGGCACAGGTAAAAGTCAGTAAGCACCTGACTAAAAATCAGAGGGAGAGAGTTCAACAGGTTCTGGAGGAACATACAGATGTATTAACAGATAAACCAGGACATACAAATTTGCTACAGTATGACATGAAACTGGTAGACTCAAACCCAATCTGTATGAGAGCCTATTCTATTCCGTTCGCGAAGGAGAAGGCATTGAAGGAAGAAATAGATTATTTGTTGAAGGAGGGGATTATTTCACACAGTGAATCATCTTTTAGCTCCAGTGTCGTTTTGTTGAGAAAACCGTCTGGGGAACACAGACTGTGCATAGATTACAGGAAACTGAATGCTGTCACAGAAGGACAAGTGGATCCATTACCAGACACAAAACAGTTATTTGCCAGATTAAACAAGGCAAAATACTTTTCAAAGGTGGATCTTAGTAAAGGCTATTACCAGATTCCAGTGAAGCCTGAAGTGAGACCTTATTTAGCGTTTAGCACATCGGAAGGACATTATGAATTCAACATGCTACCATTCGGATTGAAAAATGCTCCGAGTGTATTTTCAAGGATGATGCGCAAATTGTTGGATCCCCTGAATAACCCATGTATCACGAATTTCATGGATGATATTCTCGTCGCCACAGAGACATTTGAAGAACACATTGACGCTCTAAAAATGTTATTTGATAGGCTTAGGGAGGCGAACTTAACTGCTAGGCCAACAAAATGTTGTATTGGATGCAAAGAGTTGGAATTCTTGGGACACACTGTATATCAGGGTAACATGACCCCTGATCCCAAGAACTTGGAAAAACTGCAGAGAGCACCTAGACCACAAACAAAAAAGGACGTGCGATCATTCGTGTCGTTATGCGGATTTTATCAAAAATATATCAAAAATAAATTTTAACTCTATTTGTGCTCCTCTGACTGATCTGACTCGCAAGGGACTTTCAGATAAAATTATTTCGACTGCGCAATGTGAATTAGCTTTCCAAGAATTAAAGGAAAAACTCACTAGCAAGCCTATTCTCAAATTGCCTGGGATTTGACACAGGACTTTGTGGTGAGAACAGATGCAAGTAATGTAGGCCTCGGGGCGGCCTTGTTGCAGAGGTCATCTTCACCCGATGGGGAACTGAACCCAGTCGCTTATGCAAGCCGCAAATTGAATAAAGCGGAACAAGGATATTCTACAAGCGAAAAGGAATGTTTAGCGTTAATCTGGGCAATAAAGAAGTTCCAAATCTATCTGTATGGTAGGACTTTTGTGGTCCAGACGGATCATCAGCCCCTCGTATTCTTATCTCAGGCTAAGCATGAAAACGCAAGATTGTTGAGGTGGTCTTTATTACTGCAACCTTATCAGTTTATTATCCAATACATCCCAGGGTCATTGAATGTCGGTGCAGATTTCCTCAGTCGGCACCCCTGTGATCAAGATTAGAGTAGTGGCAGGCGTGAGGAGAGATTTTATCTATGTGTATCACTGGTTTTGGAACTTGCCGTAGTGCATGTTCTCAGGTGGGGACATGTGTGATGATGTCACCATGATACAACGTTAAAATATCTCCAAAATTAACGATGAAATGTAGGGTTAAAAATAATGCGTAAGATACTAGGAGACATGCTCGCCCATGCCAGCCTTTCCCACCGCCATTTAAAACTAACAAGTTAGAAGTGCAGACGAAACGTTTACCCTTTGTAGACGGGAGAGAACGGAGGACACAAAAAAGGAAAAATATGACTGAACACGTGTTTGAAGTTCGAACGGCAAAAAAAGACGCAAGTGGGGGTGAAAGGAAAAAAATTCACGTCCCCTAGTTGACATAAAGTAAGGAAATGGACAAGAAAAGGACATTAGCTCTTGATCGAGACAGTCATTTCTTGGACGTGTTTCGATACTTGGTCTTTATTTGAATGCCGCGGCAAAACACATGAGGGAAGGTTCTCGAACAAATTTCAAAATTTAAACTTGAGAAAAAAAAATATGTTTTTTTCTTAATAATAGAGTTATGAAAATAAAACCTAGCTAGTCTGATAGCCCATCTTGAGCAGAGAAATAATATGCTTTCATTTATACAGACGGATAGATAAATAAGAAGATATTGACATAAGACTGTATTGTTCATATCATACAAGCGAATGCACTGTCACTAAAAGTTACCAAAATCTTGGCCTTGAGTCTGCAAACGTAAAAATCGAGCTGTAATTAAAGAGAGGGAATGTGGTGGAGCATTGTAGCTAAAAATAACTTAGGCAGCAGATTCGTGTAGGAAATGCATGTAAAACCAAGTGTGTTTTTATGAAAAAACAAGTAGAGACAGACGGACTAACAGACCGTAATACATACTTGACTGAGATTTGACTGAAGTGACTTTTGGTTGTTAATTTGAAAGCAAGGGGGGAAGTCGGCGATTGGTCAACGCATTTTATAGTAGCGGGATAGAGAGGTGAAAGTTTGCCATTCGACATAAGTCTGTTCAGAGACGCAGTTTGAATCCAAGGTGGTGTTAATTCCATAAGAATATAACTATATAGTGGGACGCCATCATACGGCCAGCAGCTCAGCTGAGTTTTGCTAGTAAATTTAACTGTGTTCTCAATTCTGAATTCTGGTAAGAATGAACAATATTTATTCTGTATATTTTAATAATTCGAGTGATTGATACTGCCATATCATAAAAATGATTACGACAAGTAAGTGTTCGCTCTAGATCCCCAGCCCTAGATCAGGGTCTAGAGACATACATACACAGAAAATATATAGGCACGCCTAACTGAAACTATGAAAAAGGATCTAGTGTTGAGATCAGTGGAACATATCACCTATCTTATTTAATAGCAGGAAGCTATTGAACATATCTCAGATGTAATGTAGTCTTGGGGAACTGATACTATGTGAAACCAACTTGGTAAGATGTGCTGTGTGGTCAGAGAGATCTGACCCAGTCTATGTGGTGTTGTTGTGTGTAGTGTTGTGTGCAGAAGTGGTTCAGGAAGTAGAGTTCTGACACATGACCAATACTTTTGTTTCAGAACTGTGAGTTTCTATTTGGCACCAAAGCGGTGTCAAATGCTGTAGTAATATATACAAGTGTGGACCAGAGCAGTCTATCATTGTGTCAGAGCAGCCGTATATTGCCCCCAGCACGGAGAGGTGGGGCCACAAGACTTTTGTACAGGATCGACGCAGGCGAGATAAGTCATATCTGGCCTGCTGGACTTTCACCAACGACATTTTCAACTAAATTATCCCTAATTCACCTTTAAATAAAGCCATGACATTGGGGAAATTAAACTATATATATATATATATATTCATTCCTTAAGTCAACGGACAATGTTTGGCAGTCATAGACTGGGAGTGATTACACCATCCCAACAGCATATCTAGTAATAAGTTCTCCTGTGACTATTTTAATATAATTATTATTAACCAGTCATTTGAAATAATTAAGTACACATTTTCCATTTTATTATATCATATGATTTTGCATTCCATTTATGACTCCATAATATTTCTTATGTTCTGACCAACTAAACATTTGGTTCAGAACAAAAATAAATTTATCAAAAGATTTAACTTGTAAAAACTAAAACAGCCTGAGTTAGTTCAGTGTGTCATAAATTTTATTAATATTATTAGACTTCTTAAATATCTGTGTGTGTGTGTGTGTGTGTAATCTACCACAACACATTACATATCAGTACCCTAGATTTTTAACGTAGCCCCATTCATTAGTAAAAAAGATATGTGTGAGGTCGTAAGTGGTAGCAAGAAGGGCCTTCTGTAATTCACATCTACATTTATCTCAGGAGCCTTCACAGCTGACCTCATACATCACACTAGGTGACATCAACCATACAATACCATCAAAATCCACTACAATTATTAACCTTTTCAACCAGAGTAAATGTAAAACATATTCACTATAAATGTAATGAAAGTTTCAACCTTTTCAACCAGTGTCAAGGTAAAATAAATTCACTCTAACTGTAATGGAAGTTTACAACCTTTTCAACCGATGTAAATGTAAACATATTTAAGCTATATTGTTAACATTGTCAACTAAAGTTAAATATAAAACTATTCATTTTAAATGTAAAGATAGTTTTTCGCCTACTGGGATTAAGATTAATTCTCAGACAGGGTAAACGTTCTGAGATAGATGGGATGGTGGAATGAAAAGAGGGGGATACATAAGTATGTGTCGGGAAACTCAATACTCAGAGGGTATTCGTTTCTCTTCCTTTGCCATGCTAGTTAGTGGTACAAGTTGAGGGTACTATTTCTGGAACAAGTGAGGGTATGTGGCCTGAAGTCGACACTAGACACCATCATCAGACGGGTCTTAGAGATGAGGGACCAGCTTTGCAGTTACTCCAATTCTACTCAGAACGTGCTGCAACTCTTAATCTTCACCAGGGACGCGAGCGGTCCAGTCATCTATCTGCGAAGACCCAAACATCAGCGGGAGCAGAAAAAACTATTGGCAGCTAAGTAAAACTTAAATTTGCCAAGTGAACTGTCCATTTTTGAAAACCATAAAATCACACTGTGATGCATACATTTTTTAAAACAATTATTCATTTTTATAACTGTTAAGACCTCATTGATTATTGAATTTGTTACTCGTATAAAGACAAATCTAAAGTTGATTTCGTCATTTTAAATGTAGTACATCCGTATGCCTCATACAATTTCTTAAATACCCGTAAGGAGAGCTAAATAATAATACGAGGAAATTCGCTGAATGAACTCAGCTGGGGGCTGTAGAAAGACACTTTGCTGAATAATCGTGTTGTTGTGTATTGGCCACTGTTGAATGTCTGTATGCGGATGTTATGTTTAGGGTCATGCACTGATCATCACTGGAGAAAGTCTTCTTCAGTTACCTCTGCATCATCGAATGAACCTGTCATGTTGACATTGAGTGGGAGTGTCAAGTAACGCGAATGGTGTAGTAGTTCGGTGTAGCAGACCACTTGATAATACCTCTCACACACTCTCATGTAATGCAATGACGACTTGAACTGCCGCTGACATTTCAATAGTTTAATGAAGGCACGCACACTGGACAGCACGGATACAGTCATGGGTACATGTTGACATAAATTCATTGGTTATTTGAATCGTGGATGATACATTCATGTAGTAGTGAAATATCATTCAACCTAAGGTAGCATTCACTGTTCTGGTAACTAATCGCCGTATCATCTACTGACTGAACGCGTCAATGAGGATCGGTAAACATACAAAAGTCATTGGCCGAACCTTCATTTCATGGCTAAGTTCTTAAGCTGAAATATGTCCAATGTTTGTATAATAATTATAAACCACGATAGTGGGTTTTCACCTCATAACAAGATCTCGATACCACTGCCCGATAGTAGGATACATAATCTGTTCTCTTGACAGTGATCAAAAATATGATGACAGGAATATAACATGGCCGCCTTCCTGAGTTGTCGCTCACTCACTCGCAGGAGGGTAGATATAAGCCAAAGTTAATTTAGAATGTGCATATAAATAATTTCATAAAGTTTTTCCATACAGCTCTACAGTAATCCAGTTACTTCATGTAGACATAACTGCTGTAGGAAAGCCTGTCATCTTCGTCGATACAAAACACGACCCTAGCGATACGAAGCACAATGTTCCATCTAGGTCTAACCGACTCGAGATCATCAAAAAATAGGGTCTGGCATACCTGGAGTCCGAATCACACATATGAGGAGGATCTCTGACAAATAGACTCTTGCAGAGACATAAACTTCTCCTGGAAAAACATCTACGAATCACTGTTAAACCTTAAACAGTGCCAGCCCTGGAAAATACACTCAGCCATTCTTGGCGACATTATCGGAACTCTTCACAACCCAGTAGGACTACGAAAACCTGCGCTAGATTCCGGCAGAAAGAATATAGTCCGACCTGAACATACAAAGGTATACAATATACGACTGAATCTTCTTTCACTAGACACGTAGTACACATGAATTCAGGCCATAAACATTCTAAGAACGATCAATCTATTTTCTGGCTAGGACAAATGATGAATGCCAAAATATAAGTATTCTTCCGCCCGATCAATATCAGGGAGATTATCCATATAATCAAACGTATGAATCAAACATGGATTATCTGGCTTTACAAAAGAAAGCATTTTCGTACCCAATTAAATACAACAATATATTTTCCATATTAAATAGACATATCGTACATTTGTAATCTGTGCATTCAAAAATATGTATGCAACAGATTACCACACCCCCCGGGGAAAAAAAATGGTACTTTTTTTTTGAAATACATCCAGGAGCAACATAGAATAGGCTCACAACGCACGAATAACAATGCGCAGATGATAAGCATTCGAAACAAATGTACCGCCTAATGTAAGGGAAAGTCGTCATATAGCACGACCAATGAGAATCTATCTCAGGATTCAGAAAAAATTTTTCTCTGAGTATAAATATCTCCCGAGAGGTGTCACCAACGCATAACACAATACTGGCAATGCCACAATTTGTACAATAGTTCATCTTAGGTATCTTAACATTATGATCACCAAATAAGAAAAAAAAAATATCAAAAACCTGCGGTGAATATACATCCATGCACCGCTAAGTAGTGATACAGACAATGTATGATATATTACATATAAGTACATACTTTAACATAGGAAAAACTGTAGTAAAGTCAGATATGTTAGAAATCTCAAGATCTGACAGTTAAGTGGAATCATGTGGGCATCTCGATAAGATATCCGCCATCACATTTTCTGAACCACGGATAGCTCGCACCGAAAAATGAAAAGGCTGAAGAGCAATCGCGTATCGCGTTGATCTCGCGCTCTTCAGATTTTTAGTCTGAATAGCTGTAAGAGCTTTCTGGTCAGTCTCCACAATAAAATGCGCGCCAAGAAGAAATCTTTGAAGTTTAAGGATTGACCAAACCATAGCCAATAATTCACGGTCTAGGACCGAGTAATTTCTCTCTGCGGCATTAAGTTTTCGAGAAATATACATCACTGGATGCAGAGTTCCAGAGTACTCTTGCATTAGTGCCGCTCCAATCCCAGTGGATGAAGCGTCACTACGAAGAATAAATGTCTTATCTTTAGTAGGTAACACCAAGATAGGTGAAGTAGAAAACATCGTTTTAACCTTATCCAAAGAGGATTGACATTCTTGAGTCCAATTGACTATATTAGGAGACCCTTTCTTTAACAAAGAAGAAAGAGGTGACATAATTGAGGACAGATTCGGAATGAATCGTCCATAAAATTGTATGAGACCTAAGAGACTTCGCACTTGCTTTTTAGTCTTAGGCATAGAAATGTTAAGTATCTTACTTGTATTATGGTCTTCTGTTTTTAGAAAACCATGACCAACCCGGTGACCTAAGAAAGATATTTCGCTAAAACCAATAAATGCTTTAGATGGTTTCGCTGTCAGGTTATGCTCGCGTAAGATAGACAATAGTTCATTTATCCCATTATAGTGATCATTCCAAGTATCACTGAAAAGACAGATGTCATCAAGATATGCAATGACATCTGAGCGATGAGATAGGATTCGACGCATCATGCGTACGAATGTCGCTGGGGCATTCATAAGGCCGAAAGGCATGAAATTCCATTGGAATAGACCCCTTGGCGTCGAAAAAGCAGTAAATGGTTTGGCGTGTTCGGATAGTGGAACTTGCCAATATCCCTTAGACAAATCGAGTTTAGTAAAGAAATGAGAATTCGATAGTCTAGTAAGTAGCTCTTCAAGTAAAGGCATAGGTTCAGCATCAAATTTCGTCACTTGGTTCAATTTGCGATAATCAACGCAAAGACGTATGTTGTTGTTGTCTTTTTTTCGCACGATAACCATCGGTGAAGAATATGCTGATGTGGATGGTTCAATTATTTCCAACTCTATCATTTCATCCAACTCTTTTTCTACCTGTGCTTGAAAATGTATCGGGATAGGATACGGTCTGACTCTTATAGGATTATGGTCAGTAAGAATAATGTCGTGTTCAATGACATTAGTTCGACCAGGAATGTCAGTAAGGACATCCTGAAATTGTTGTAACATAGCAGAAACTTGTTTCTGTTCTCCTGGAGATAATTCAGGAGAAATCGCAACATCTTTCCATGACTCATTAGAATGAAGCGGAATCATTGGAAAAGGGAGATTCACATCTGAGAAACTCGTTTCCTCATCCTGTATTACTGACAGTGATGAGTAATGTCCATGTGGGACTGGTGAATCGTCCGTTGCCTGGAAAACAGGTTGTAAATAATCCGGACGTTCGTGGAATTCCGTGAGCATGTTGATGTGGAAGGTCTTATGCTTCCCATCAGTATCGACAATATAGTCGACATCGGAAACTTTTGATATTACATCGTACGGACCTTTCCAAGAAATAAGGAGTCTGTTTTCTCTACAAGGTAGCAGGACCAATACTTTGTCACCTGGACAGAGTTGTCGCAAGCGTCTGGTCTTATTGGCAAATTGCCTTGCCTTCTGTTTCGCAAATTCAGAAGAAGCAGTTGCCAATTTGCATGCTTCAATAATCTTGTGTCTAAGTGCAATGACATATTCATAAGAGGATTTTGTGTCATCGACAATATTATCAGCAGTTATGAGATCATGAAGTAGAGACATAGGACCTCGCGGTTTCGCGCCAAAGACAAGTTCAAAGGGAGAAAATCCTGTATGTTCATTGGCGACCTCTCTGTATGCAAAGAGAGCCGCGGGTAAAACCCTGTCCCAATCCTGAGGATGATCCTCAGTTATCTTACCTAATAGGTTTTTCAGAGTTCTGTTAAGACGCTCTACCATGCCATTGGACATAGGATGATAAATACTACTCAGAGATCTTTCTATCTTAAGAGTTGACATCACTTGAGACATGGTATCCGATACGAGTTGGGTACCATGGTCTGACAATATTTCTCCTGGAAATCCCAGACGAGAGAATATAAGCCAAAGAGCATCTGCAATATCAGCAGTAGTTATGCTCTTCAGAGGGATAGCCTCTGGCCAACGTGTGCACATATCAACACACGTCAAGATATATTGGTGTCCTCTAGCAGACTTTGTCTTAAATGGACCAATGATGTCTATCGCCATTTTTTGAAATGGTCGAATTGGAATATCTGCAGCCTGAATAGGTGCAGCATGGCGTGGACCTTTGGATTTAACTTCCTGACATACCCTACAGGATCGACAATAGATCTGTATGTCCTTATTCACAGCAGGCCAAAAGAAAGATGCAAGAACTCTAGATTTAGTACGGGAAAACCCCATATGCCCAGCACACTGAGAATCATGAGCGTGCTGTAAGATTTTAACTCTCATATTTTTAGGCACAAGAATTTGAGAATGAATGGACTTAGCGGAGTCTTGTACCATACGTACAAGTACCCCATTCTTCATCGTAATCCAAGATTTACGATTCGTGTCCTTATTCGGATCACCTTCTTTTGCTAGAGTAAAGAATTTCTTTAGAGTAGGATCATCTTCCTGCTGTTTTATAAAGGAATCATGCGAAATCTCCAAGAGATCACCTTGGTTCTGGTCATCATTATCTCCAGAAGGCGAAGATTGCGGCATGTTTAGAGCTTGAGCTCTAGTGACTACAGCATTTGCAGTATGCATATTATCACTTTCCCACTCGGCAATTTGTTGCGGAGTGCATTCTTTCGCACCATGAATGCGACCGACGATAAGATCAGCGATCGGATTCGGCAGAAGACATGCGTGCACATCTCCTGTAAAGAAGGGAGTAGAAATGTGGATAATGGCAGTGGAGTACTTCTCCAATGTGCCACCAAATGTTATGCATTTGATTATTTTGCCAGTGGCTCGAGAAGGATCTATGAGTGACTGCCTCACTCCAATGGTTGTGCACCCGGAATCAAAGAGAATTGAGACCGGAGTACCATCTACTAAACCCTTATTTAATTTAAGAGCCCCTCTCCCATCATGCGCGACTGACGCAGGTAGAGCGGGGGAAGAGGATGACCACAGCTTAAAGTCGAAACTGTGGTTGGCTCGAATAATGTTTTGCATTGGGAACACTGAAATGCTCTGTCAAAATCGAAAGCAGAACATCCCACATTATTAGAGTCTTTCTTATCATTGGTTTGCTTACCGGCTTCATGAAACTCTTGTTGTGCAGAGTTAGCCTGGTAATGAGATTTACCATGTCTTTTGTGTTGTGATCTACCTCGATTATTGTTGCCTCTGTAATTATTATTCCCTCTGTTATAACCCCTGTTTGGGTTTGAGTCATAATGTTCATCATTATAATCATCATGTTCATTATAGTGAGAATCCCTGTAGGATTGATCCCGTTGTGTCCAAGAAGGAACACCCTGGTAATTTCTATTATTACTTCCTCTACGGAAATTTCTATAGTTATGGGCACCCCTCGCATATCGAGGACTGTCAGCCCTATTCCAGTTCTTCGAAGAAGAACCCTGATGTGAGTGGTTACCTTGGTTTTGATACTTATTCCAATTAACCCTTTTGTCAAATTTATTTTGAGCTCCCTGAAAGTTGTGTGGGTACTTGGGATTGTATTGTGTTGCTGAAGCAACCGGCATACCCTCTTTAATCTTAGTGTTGCTAAGAGTTACGTCCGGGTGTGCCGTAACGTATTGGTCACAATATTCTTGCATTTGTTTTAGTGTTTGTGGCTTACGCTCGTGTAGAAATTCAAGGAAATTTTTATTGATAGAAGACATGACCTTGTCTCTGAGCAACAAATCCATAAGAGCATCATATGTTTTCTCTATTTTGGATAATGCAATCCATCGTTGAAATGTAAGACGTATTTTCCCAATGAATTCTGAGAATTCAACCCCCGTCTCAGGTACCATTCTTTTAAACAACATGCGATAACCTTCCTCTGGTAACTGAAACTTCTTAATCAAGGCTGCCCTAATAACATCATAATTATCCTTGTCAGCCTCTTCAACCAAACATAGACTAGTGAGAGAATCGCCTGTTAGATTCTCAGATAATTGGTTAACATATTGCGATTTATCAACATTATGAGCCCGACAAGCCCGTTCAAACCTCTGAAGCCAGAATGTTATATCATCATTGGCAGAATTGAATGTTGGTACCTTAACTTTGTAAGTAAAGGGTTTACTATTACCACCAGTGTGATTAACATTAGTCATACTTGTCAATTTAATTTCTCTTCAAATTCATGTTCTCTTATTGCTTTTCTCTCTTCATAATCTTTTCTGTTCAGCAGACAGCTTCTAACTGTTGTCAATCAGCAGCAGCAGCAGCTTCTAATTTTTTTTTTGTTCAGCAGCAGCAGCAGCTTCTAATTTTTTCTGTTCTGCCACAAACTCACCTGCAAATTTTTTTGTTCAGCAGCAGCATCAGCTCCTCTTTCTAATCTTTTCTCTTCAGCCAGAGCTTTTGTCTTTTCTGTAGCAGGTTTTTTCTCTTCAGCAGCAGCAGCAGCTTTTCTCTCTTCAGCAGCCGCAGCAGCTTTTCTCTCTTCAGCAGCAGCAGCAGCTTTTCTCTCTTCAGCAGCTAATGCTTTGTCATATTGAGCAACAGCCCATTCTTCTAAATCTTTACCAGTCTTATCAAGGGATTTCCCTTGTGTAATAAAGTAATCTAATGTAGACATCCTGTCTTATTAAATCAGAAACCTGAAAATGTAAATAAATTACCTTATTTCACTTTCATGGGAGACAAGTCTATACTATAGACTTAGTCTTAGTGAAAACCTTGTATGGTTATTTTGTTTATAATCCAACCAATGATAACTTGAGTCCCTGTGGAAAACAATATCTGTATATCCCAAACACTGTGGGAGACAAGCCTTACAAAGGTCTTGTACACTTCCTTAATGTAATCAATGATCACTTGAGTACCTGTGGAAAATAATATTTTCTATCCCAATCACTGTGGGAGACAAACCTTACAAAGGTCTTGTACACTTTCTTAGTGTAATCAATGATCATAAGTATTGGTCTGTACTATAATATAAATATATTCAAATATACCCTATATATTATCTGTCAACCAAAGACATTAACAAGGACAAACAAGAAAAGACAATATGAAAACAGTTGCAGGAATCAAATTAAATTAAATAGAAAACTGAAATAAATAATAATGATAACTGCAATGAATGAACAATACAAATAACACCACAGTGTATAAACATCAATTGTGTATAGAAATTAAAGATAGGAAAGAGTAGACCAACAAATGCAAACAAATGAAGACAAAACTAAAGAACATGGAAATATTACAAAAACAACAAGAAGTACAGTCTTCACAGCTAACAAATATTTGCAAACAATGTTGCATGCAAATTTCAATTAAGAAATTTGCTCCCTATAGAACGCTAGAGCAAGACCAATGTCACTTGGTATTTCTTGTTCTAGTCGCCTCCCATCCAGGCCCGCAGAATACAAACCAACTTAACACACAACAAATAATATATAAACATAAATACATGTAAACCTTAATAGCATAAATGCATACATATATATACTTAATAGAATGTATTGTGGATAGAATGTGATGCTGGTATAGTGTTGCAAAGCAGGCACAGTTTTTTTTTTAATTATAACAATAACTTGCCACTTTTAATGAACAATTAAATAATAGATTTGGTTTTCTACACTATTACAATGTTCAATTTTTTTGAGCATATGAAGATCCAACGATGAAATATGCACTTTATGTTCAACAACACTGTGATTCTTCTGTACAGGATCAACAATCACTTCTTTCTTCTGTACGATGAAAAATGTCAACAGTACTGCTCCCGATATTTTATACAATTGATACAACTGTCCTGTATAATACCTTCTGTACAGCGAAAAACTGTCAACAAGCGCTGACCTAGATACAGCATCCGATCGGTAATACAGGTCAAGCTGACATCGACTGCCCCGTTGTAACTTGTACACTGGTGTTCATGCGTGTCGTATGTGGCGTCAAGGATGGTCTGGTTATCATAACCCCAGGAATCTGGTTCACCACTGTAGAAAGACACTTTGCTGAATAATCGTGTTGTTGTGTATTGGCCACTGTTGAATGTCTGGATGCGGATGTTATGTTTAGGGTCATGCACTGATCATCACTGGAGAAAGTCTTCTTCAGTTACCTCTGCATCATCGAATGAACCTGTCATGTTGACATTGAGTGGGAGTGTCAAGTAACGCGAATGGTGTAGTAGTTCGGTGTAGCAGACCACTTGATAATACCTCTCACACACTCTCATGTAATGCAATGACGACTTGAACTGCCGCTGACATTTCAATAGTTTAATGAAGGCACGCACACTGGACAGCACGGATACAGTCATGGGTACATGTTGACATAAATTCATTGGTTATTTGAATCGTGGATGATACATTCATGTAGTAGTGAAATATCATTCAACCTAAGGTAGCATTCACTGTTCTGGTAACTAATCGCCGTATCCTCTACTGACTGAACGCGTCAATGAGGATCGGTAAACATACAAAAGTCATTGGCCGAACCTTCATTTCATGGCTAAGTTCTTAAGCTGAAATATGTCCAATGTTTGTATAATAATTATAAACCACGATAGTGGGTTTTCACCTCATAACAAGATCTCGATACCACTGCCCGATAGTAGGATACATAATCTGTTCTCTTGACAGTGATCAAAAATATGATGACAGGAATATAACATGGCCGCCTTCCTGAGTTGTCGCTCACTCACTCGCAGGAGGGTAGATATAAGCCAAAGTTAATTTAGAATGTGCATATAAATAATTTCATAAAGTTTTTCCATACAGCTCTACAGTAATCCAGTTACTTCATGTAGACATAACTGCTGTAGGAAAGCCTGTCATCTTCGTCGATACAAAACACGACCCTAGCGATACGAAGCACAATGTTCCATCTAGGTCTAACCGACTCGAGATCATCAAAAAATAGGGTCTGGCATACCTGGAGTCCGAATCACACATATGAGGATCTCTGACAAATAGACTCTTGCAGAGACATAAACTTCTCCTGGAAAAACATCTATGAATCACTGTTAAACCTTAAACAGTGCCAGCCCTGGAAAATACACTCAGCCATTCTTGGCGACATTATCGGAACTCTTCACAACCCAGTAGGACTACGAAAACCTGCGCTAGATTCCGGCAGAAAGAATATAGTCCGACCTGAACATACAAAGGTATACAATATACGACTGAATCTTCTTTCACTAGACAAGTAGTACACATGAATTCAGGCCATAAACATTCTTCTTCTTCTTCCTTCTTCCTCGTTCGTCCTGAAAAGGACGGTGGTTGCGTTGTGTCTGTTTACGCCTAAGCTGTGATATCTGCACCTTTCGGTCGACACATCCGACTTCTGCACGGCATTTTTTGGGACCGGGCTTGCCTTCCCACTGCGATCCCTACTCGCTCAGCCAGACTGCAGTGATGCAATCTGTTTCCAGGACCACCACGTGGAGGTGGAGTAGGGTCTTGACCAGCTCTGGTCTACCACTTACGACCTCAAACATATCTTTTTTTTTTACTAATGAATGTAGCTACGTTAAAAAGTCTAGGGTACTGAAATGTAATGGATTGTGGTAGATTACCCACACACCCACAGATATTTAATAAGTCTAATAATAATAATAAAATTTATAACACACTGAACTAACTCAGGCTGTTTTAGTTTTAAAATTTTAAATCTTTTGATAAATTTATTTGTTCTGAACCAAATGTTTGTTGGTCAGAACATATGAAATATTATGGAATTATAAATAGAATGCATAATCATATGACATAATAAAATGGAAAATGTGTACCTAATTATTTCAAATGACTGGTTAATAATAATTATATTAAGGTAGTCCCAGGAGAACTTATTACTAGATATGCTGTTGGGGTGGTGTCATCACTCCCACTCTGGGACTACCAAAACATTGTCCATTTACTGATGGGAGGAATAAAAGTTTTATTTCCCAAAATGGTATGTTCTAGTTGATGGTAATATAGTTGGTGAGTTAGTTAGTAAATTAGTTGGTGAATGTCCAGCAGGCCAGACGCTCACGTATCTTGACTGAGTAGTTCTGGTGCTGGAATCTGGTGGCCCACTCCTCTCCGAATCTGGAGTACAACGTTAGACTTCACTGACACCAATCTTAGTCTGCACAGGCACACTCTTGTGTAGTCTTATAACAGCATTTGACACCACTTCAGTGCCAAATAGAAATTCACAATTCTGAAACAAAAGTATTGGGTCATGTGTCAGAACTCTACCTCCTGAGCCACTTCTGCACACAACACGACACCACAACACCACACAGAATGGGTCAGATCTCGCTGACCACACAGCACATCTTACCTAGTTGTTTTCACATAGTACTAGTTCCCCAAGACTACATTGCATCTGAGATATGTTCAATAGCTTCCTGCTATTGAATAAGATAGGTGATATGTTCCACTGATCTCAACACCAGATCCTTTTTTCATAGTTTTATTTAGGCGTTCCTATATATTTTCTTTGTATGTATGTCTCTAGACCCTGAACTTGGGCTGGGGACCTAGAGCGAACACTTACTTGTCGTAATCATTTTTATGATATGGCAGTATCAATCACTCGAATTATTAAAATATACAGAATAAATACTGTTCATTCTTACCAGAATTCAGAATTGAGAACACAGTTAAATTTGCTAGCAAAACTCAGCTGAACTGCTGGCTGTATGATGGCGTCCCACTATATATTTGTATTCTTCTGGAATCAACACCACTATTAATTTAAACTGCGTCTCTGAACAGACTTATGTCAAATGGCAAAATTTCACCTCTCTGTCCCGCTACTATAAAATACGTTGACCAATCGCCGACTTCCCCCCTAACTTTCAAATTTTACAACCAAAGTCAAATCAGTCAGATCTCAGTCAAGTATGTATTACGGTCTGTTGGTCCGTCTGTCTCTACTTGTTTTTCATACAAAAACCACGCTTGGTTCTTGGACCCCTCCATGCAGTACCCTACACACTTCTGCCTCCGAAGTTATTTTTAGCCACAATTCTCCACCATTTCCCCTCTCTTTAATTACAGCTCGATTTTTACGTTTGCATGCTCAAGGCCAAAATTTTGAAAATTTAGTGACATTTTTTTTAACAGTGCAGTCGCTCGTCTGATATGAACAACACAGTCTTTTGTCAATATCTTCATTATTATCTATCCGTCTGTATAATTTAAAGTATATTATTTCTCTGCTCAAGACGGGCTATCAAACTAGCTAGGTTTTATATTCCTAACATTTTTATTAAGAAAAAGTTACTTTTTCAAGGTTAGTTGTTTTTTTGAAATATGTTCGAGAACCTTCTCCCCGGCTTTTGCCGCTGAATTCAAATAACAATCAAGTATCGTAAAAGTCCAAGAAATGACTGTTTCTGACACGAGCTAAAGTCGTTTTTTGTCCATTTCCTTACCCTCTGTCAACTAGGGACGTGAATTTTTTTTTCTTTTACTACCAATTGCGTCTTTTAGCCTTGCGATCTTCAAACACGTGTTCAGTCATATTTTTCCTTTTGGTGTCCTCCGTTCTCTCCCGTCTACAAAGGGTAAACGTTTCGTCTGCACGTCTAACTCGTTAGTTTTAAATGGCGGTGGGAAAGGCTGGCATGGGCGAGCATGTCTCCTAGTATCTTACGCATTATTTTTAACCCTACATTTTATCGTTAAATTTGGAGATATTTTAACGTTGTATCATGGTAAATTCATCACACTTCCCCAACAAAAAGTGTGGGTTAACAGTAAGAAGAATATCGCTGAATGTATCCATCTGGTTAGCGTTAAACAAACAACCTAGTTGATGTGGCTGCAAAACATTTCAAGCTGCCGGGTATCCGTAGGGAGTGACAAGATATGAAAAGATAACCTTGGTCTATGAGAGTGAAAAAATGCGATAATGAGCGGGTGAGAAAAAAGAAAAGTAAGGGCACAGAAGAGAGTTGAAGGAGGTCCTAGAAAAATGTAACGATCGAAGATTTTTTTCTTCTGCTTCTTCTTCTTCGTCCTGAAAAGGACGGTGGTTGCGTTGTGTCTGTTTGCGCCTAAGCTGTGATATCTGCACCTTTCGGTCGACACATCCGACTTCTGCACGGCATTTTTTAAGGACCGGGTTTGCCTTCCCATTTCGATCCATGCTCGCTCAGCCAGCCTGCACTGCTGCAGACTGTTTCCAGGACCACCACGTGGAGGTGGAGCACGGTCTTGACCAGCTCTGGTTCGCTGGTCCTGACGCAGGCAGTCAAGCTATGAGTCGCTGACTGCATTCACTATTGCTGCATCGAAGATTTGACTTGTCGCATAGTCCATCTTTCTACTGCGTTCTCTTGTCCTATTAGTTGTGTCTTTTGACTGTTTTCTTATGCCTTACTTGCTTGTGCATAGATCGGGCGTCTTTTCTGTGCTGCACTTCAAACTCTCAGCCCTCTGGTGTCCCCAGGCTCCTATTGCGGTCTCATTTTTATTTGTTATTCTTTAGTTATTCTTTCATGTACTTCTTAGTTTGGCTTCTTCTTCTTGTTGGTGTCATCAATTGTGAAATTTCCCTTGCCACCAATTTCTTCTTTAAAGATCTTTTATTGCTCGTGGAGTAATTGCTAAGAGGACCATCTGATATTGTTAACCATAAATGTAGGCTATCAACTACGGAGTAAAAATCGATTGATTTACTCAACACATTTGGATAACAGAATAAGTCTGTGTACAATCTGTATTATGCAATCCCTGTGTAAGATTGGTCTGTCATAAACTGTATAAATAAGAAAGATAGCAAGACTAATTATCAATGGAAATCGCTATTGCCAGTTGCATTTATAGACTTTTGAGTACCAATCATAGGATAGAACGTCCATGGCATCTGAATACAACGAAATAATTAAATGTGATTTGTTTTGTATTAAAAAACCGTCAACAGAATGTGCCATTGGATTTTTAATCTTGCACGTAAATAACACCTCATGATATACATCTGTAACTGAAAGCTAAAGGCGAATATTTTAAACGCTTATTCTTCATTGGGGGCGCCGTCTGGGGTTTTAGGTACTGTCAACACTGCATAAATCTTTATAAATACGCCATACTGGTGTTTACACGTATCTGCGATTACGTTGCCCCATGTAATCTTGAAGGAAAAAAATCCTTTACCCTTCACCGCGCTGGAACGTCCCAATCGGCTTCGCGGGTTTTAGCCCATCAACACTAGGGCAGAAAAGTGGAACGAGGTTAGTGTGACATATTTTCGGTTGTTTTGGTGGCTACGAAAGTGGAGCAAAGCGCAAGTGCAAGGTACAAACATTGAATATTAGCTGTAGTAGTTCAACGTGTACGGCCAAAGTTGTTTGGCTCCGGGATTAGATCATGCACCTTGCATGCGCGGATCACTATATTGTCTATAAGGCTGCTCGTGTCTTACATTTGCTGCTATAAATACCCGTCATTAAAGGAAGAGGGGGATAGAAGAAGAATGTAGGTCGAATGTTTTTTTTTTTTTGAGGGGAGGATTTGAAAATAGTCTTTTAATAATGTATTCCTGGAAAAGTTGAATTTGTCGTAAAGGGATTGATGTATATGAACTTTTTTGTATACTTGTTCAGCGAAGACTTAAACAAAAAAGGAAACTAGCACGTAAAAATAAAAATAATATCAGATCTACCTATATAATAAATTAAGTCAGGCCAGTGAAAACTTTCGAATAACAATATGTATTCATTACTGGCATGAATGAATATGTGTCCTGATTCAACTACAAGGGAACCAGGAATCACAATCAATTTAAATTACAAGTTATGTACAGAATGTATTTAATATGAATATTGTAGTGACATATATTATTACAAATGTTCTATGTGTGTCAGTTGTGTAGTAGTAAAATGAGGTAATACTGGTTTTGTTTTGTTCAAGCTCTGTTGGTATTTGTCATCATGACTTCAATAGTTTGTCTTTAGGGACCAGTATTGGAGATGTTCACAGTTCCTGATTTTAAGACAAGTAAATTCCCCTCTTAATGTTAATTTTAAAAAGTCAGTTCAAGATGAGGGGACATAATGTTGAGCTCAGCTGGCCAATTTAGCTTATCTGGCGTGATGGCGGCAGGAAAGGACTCCTCTGCTCGAATTCTCCTCTGGGCTCTGGAGACACCTCACTGATAGCTAAAAGGACCAAGGAGTATGCTGTCCGACACTGGATTCAGCAAAGCTCTGACTAGGTGCTGCTCAGTACCATCAAGACCACTGTCCCTGAAATCAAGAAGGATGTACCTTCTACTTCATAACTAATTTATATTTTCTTTTTACACTGATCACAATACATCACAAACATTGCGTTCAGAGCGTTAGGCCAACAGTCAGCTTCATCTGAAATACTTTATACCAGCATTACCATCCTTAATGGTCACTACGCCTCTGCACTTCCAGCATTATTTCTGTCTAATCAATCATCCAGGTGTCAGTGTACTATTTGGCCATTCCATGCCGTTTTACTACCCTCCGACACCCTCTGTTCAGGCTGGAGCATTACAGGCTTTACCTCACATTTGCCACTGAACTACACATATATATATACAGGCATAAATCAACAATTCACATTCAATTTTCATTAAAAGATATTGAATGGTTCAAGCTTACCACAATTCATACGAATAAACACAGATACGTTGATTAGCAATGAATTCTGGCACAAACTGGCACAAATTTCCATCTGCCTATGTTCCAGGCTTTTATTTAACACAATTATGAGCTGGCTTCAACGCACTGTTGCTTTATCAAGATCATTTAAACAAGTGGTCTCGAACTAACGCTCCCAAGTGTGTATATCAGCGAGACTGGCCAATGAGCCACGTTTCGACAAGTGTTTGAAAAAATGTTACCTTTCCCGTTTCCCCTAACAACCAAGATAGTATTTATAGCCCGACCAATCGTGGTTAGGCTTTCATTTGTTGCGCTCCAATCAATTTGGAGTTTACATGGTAGGCTATTTCTGTAACGTAAATTTTTTTTCAAACACGTTAAAAAAAAATCTTATGAGCAGAAATGATTTTATGCTGTCAGGCACCCCCAATATTTTATTTTGGGTATAATTTATTAATTCCTGGACTATTTGCGTAACGTTTTACATATTATTTGTCAGCAAGCCCTAAGGAACCCAAAAATACTAATTTAAAAGAGCTACGTGGCTGCGTTCAAAATATGTATTTTCTACCTCCTGTTTCGAAGATATGCTGTCTGGGTACTGTTATGTTTTCAACCGTAAACCCATCTATTGTTATCTTTCCTAATAAGCGTTTTTTATGATTTTAAAACCTAACTCTGGGGAAGGGTAGTGTATTTTATCACTGTCCGTCTGAAAAAAAAAAATTAGTGCTTGTAGCCTAACACGCGTGATAGTAGTAATTGTGTATCGCGCGACGCGTGTTTAATGTTCGGCTTTCTGCCTCTCCCTTCTCGCTATCCTTTTGTCCATCTGTTCGTTCGTTTTGGTAACGCAGTATAATTAATGTTAGGATTAATTTAGGTCATTACGCAGTACGTCTCATGTTTTTCTTAGAAATGCAGCACACGTTTCATTGAAGAAGGCGGGTAATAATACAGTAAGCTTTTATATCAACGTGAAAGCGTTACAATTTGCAGACGAAGCAGAAAACAAGGGGGATTTCGAGTACATTCTTTGTGACAGCACTGTTATTTTACCATTGCTCTTGTCTTTATTAATTTTATTTGTTTGTCTTTATTTTTACCTAATGATTTATATTTGTGGGTTAGGATATTCCATGACACCTCCCCTCTTAAAACAGACATTATATGTCAGTCCTTTATTCTATATACACATAGAGAAATTTATTATTATTTCTGGGGTTTACGGTGATTCTCATCACACGGATGGCGGCTTAAAAAAAATCAGCTCCCAAATTGGTTTTTCCAGATATATATACTCGATGCTAAAATTATATGGAGCCAGAAGCAAAGACCATCGGAGTAACCTAGAGTTCTCATGCTTAGCCCTGTGCTTACAAAAAACGATAAAGGTTTGTGATCTGTTTGCAACTTAAATGCCTTCCCATATAGATAAATATTGAATTTCTTTATTGCCCATATTACTGCAAGACATTCTTTTTCGCTAGTTGAGTAGTTGATTTCAGCTTTATTCAACTTTCTGCTAGCATATGCCACTGGGCTTAATTCCCCCCATCCAATGCATCTGATTTCTGTAGTAGAGTTGCACCTAACCCAATATTACTTGCATCCGTCCTTACTATGAATTCTTGACTTAAGTCAGGTAATTTCAAAATGGGTTTACTTGTGAGCTTTTCCTTCAATTCTTGGTAAGTCATTTCACATTGTGGTGTCCATGTAATGCGATCTGGAAGTCCTTTACGTGTCAATTCAGTTAACGGTGCACATATGGAATTAAAGTTCTTGATATACTTCTGGTAGAAACCACATAATGAGACAAAGGATCTCACGTCCTTCTTGGTTTGTGGTCTCGGGGCTTTCTGTAGTTTCTCTAAATTCTTGGGTCAGGGGTCATGTTTCCCTGATAAACTGTGTGTCCCAAAAATTCCAATTCTTTACATCCAACGCAACATTTGGTTGGTCGGGCTGTTAAATTTGCCTCCCTAGTCGATCAAACAGCATGTTCAGAGAGTCAATGTGTTCCTCAAATGTTTCTGTTGCTATAAGGATATCATCCATAAAATTTGTTATACAGGGATTATTCAGAGGACCCAATAATTTTCTCATCATTCTAGAGAAGACACTAGGCGCATTCTTCAATCCAAATGGCAATCTATTAAACTCATAGTGTCCTTCTGAGGTACTAAAAGCTAGGTATGGTCTAACCTCAGGCTTTACTGAATCTGATAGTATCCTTTACTCAGATCCACTTTTGAGAAATATTTAGCTTTATTTAGCCTGGCAAACAGCTGATTTGTATCCGGCAATGGATCCACCTGTCCTTCTGTAATAGCGTTCAGTCTCCTGTAATCTATACAGAGTCTATGTTCTCCAGAGGGCTTCCTTAAGAGTACAACACCGGAACTATACGAAGACTCACTGTGCGAAATAATTCCTTCCTTCAATAGATAGTCTATCTCTTCCTTCAAAGCTTTTTCCTTAGCAAACGGAATCGAATATGGTTTCATACAGACAGGTGTGGAGTCTATGAGTTTCATATCATATTCCAATAGGTTGGTATGCCCTGGTCGGTCTGTTAACACCTCTGCATGATTATTTAGAACCTGTTGCACTCTCTCTTTCTGAGTTTTCGTTAAATGTGTACTGATTTTCACCTGTGCTGCTGTCTCACAGGGGTGTAATAGATATTCAAATGATGAAAGTGGTTCCTTTTTCATCTCCATGGCGATGGACAAGGTCAACAAGTGTGTCTCTTCCTGATGTTCTCTTTCCAAATATTTCTTCAGGAGATTCACATGATAGATTTTTTCTTTCCCCTTCTTATCTATCTTATAATTTGTTCTAGACACCTTCTCTAGAACTGTATATGGACCCTGCCATCCAATTTGTAACTTATTCTGACTCCCGGGCAAAGAAGCAGTACTTTCTCTCCCACAGCCAAATTTCTGTCTTTCGCCTTCCTGTTATAATAGGCAGCATGTTTCTTCCTGGCTTGTTTCAAATTTTCATTGGCAAGTTTCCAGCCAGTTTTCAACCGAGTGGTCAGCTCATTCACATATTGGTATGAAGATGTAATGTTTTCCTCTGCCTTTTCATCAGTCCACGTTCTTAACAATGCTTCAAGTGGACCTTTTATTGGCCTTCCAAACAATAATGTTGCCGGGGCCATACCGGTTGAACTATGGGGTACCTCCCGATAAGCAAAGAGGGCGGCGTGCAGGTACTGGTCCCATGTATCTGGTTTTTCGTGTGCCAACTTTCTCAGGATCGACATCAATGTGCCGTTAAATCTTTCCACTTGGCCGTTCCCTTGGGGATGATACACACTACAATGGAAGTGTTTGGCCTGAAAGATCCTGAAACCTTCTTCAGTTAGTTTCCCCTTGAACTGAGAGCCATTATCAGTCAAGATTTGATTGGGAAAGCCTAACCTTGTGAAAATTGTGAGCAATGCCTCTGCCACATGTTTAGAATCAATCGATGACAGGGCTACTGCCTCTCCCCACATAGAACAAGTGTCCACCAGAGTCAGAATGTAGCTGTTCCTTCTCTTGGTTCGGGTGAGAGGTCCCACAAGATCCACGGCAACTCTCTCAAAGGGTGTTCCCACTATGGGCATTTCCCCCAGAGTTGCTGGTGCAGTCCAATGTTTAGGTGCTACTCGTTGGCACTCTGGACAGGATTTTACATATCGTTTGATATCTTCAGTTATTCCTGGCCAGAAATAGTGACAAGCTATTCGCTGTCCTGTTGCGCTGATTCCCATATGACCACTGAAGGGAATCGCATGCCCTAGTTCCAACACTTTAGTCCTATATGAAGTGGGAAGGACCAGCTGTCCGTGATCATTGGATTCAGATCCAGCCTTCCTATATATCAGTTTGTTCTTCATATAAAACTCTCCCTTGCCTGGAGGTGTATGAGATTTGGGCAACTTCTTGAAACATGGCTTGAGTGTTTTGTCCTCAGCCTGTGCCTTCCTCATCTCATCTGGGTGAGTATTTATGGGATTATCCTCCTCCTTCTTTGACTGTGATCTGGTCTGCACTGTTGCCAATATCACAGGTCTCTTGGGATTCCCCAAGAAGACATATCTACACCCCAATATTAGAGGGTAGATTGGCTCATTTATCACTGCTGCTTTTATGATCCCTTCCACATATCGCGTTTTCACTTTTATTCGGGCGACGGGAAGTGTCATGGTAGCTACATCCTTGGTTGCAGTTTGAATCTCCACTGTTTCTGTGGTGTATTGATCGGCCTGCACCAGGTGAGAACTCACAACGGAATCGTAATCTAAACCGGTATCATATAAACATCTTATAGTGACACCATTACAGATGACATCTTCACACACTGGGGGGTGGTATGGTTCCTGTAATTCTTTAGGTTTGCCCTTCTTTTCCTTTTTCCCCGATGTCATAGCAGCAAAATGAGGAGGTTTCCTTCTACAATGGTCAGTGTCATGATTGTTCATCTTACAATTTTTACACCACCTTTTTCCTTGGTTGAAAGATTTTCTTTCATCATATTTCCTTTCATCGAATTGTGGGAATTTATTTTTATTTCATACCGTGGCCTATCAAATTGGTGCTTACCTTTATTTTGATCCTTAGGATCAAATTTATTAAATTTCTGTGGTGCCCTAAAGTTATCCACTTGTTTCTTTTTATTACCTGTTACCTCTGCTTGAGCTGCTTGATACCTTTCAGCAACATTTAGCAACTCACCCAGCCTCTCTGCACCTTGTTCCATGAGTAAAAACTTTCTCAGGTCTGGAGCCATGGACTCTCTTAATTGCTCTATAAGGACCATTTCCTTAAGATCTTGGGTTTTCCCCAGAGAAGTCCATTTCTCCAAGTATGTCTCTATTCGTGCAGAAAACTGGTGATAGGTTTCACCTGACAGTAGTTTAGCATTCCTAAATTTTTTTCCTGTAAAACTCTGCATTCTTTTCATACCTTAACAAAAGAGCCTGCTTTAGCATGTCATAATTTTCCTGATCACCTCTGCTCATTTTTGCAAAAACTTCATAAGCTGCCCCACGAAGTCCCTGAGATAACTTTAAGCTCCACCTTTCTCTCTCTAACCCATACGTGGTAGCTAATAGTTCATACCTATTTAGGTAGCTCTCAATATCGTCGTCTTTCTCAACAAAATGATCTAAATGAAAATTCATAGCTGAGGTTGAGGCTCCCTGAGTAACCGTAGCATCAGAGGCAAAGGGACTGGCACCATTTTCAGGAGCATGGCCTTGAAACTCAAACTCCCTTAGTCGTAACTCATGTTCCCTTTGTAATCTCTTCTCCTCCTTTTCTGCTTCCCTCTCTGCAGCTAATCTCTTCTCTTCCCTTTCTGCAGCTTGTCTTCTTTCCTCGGCTTCCAATGCTTTAGCCTCTTTGTCAGCCTCAATCTGCAACCTCTTAGTCTCAGCCTCAGCTTCAAATTGTAACTTCTTAATTTCCCTTTCAGCCTCTAACCTTCTTTCGGCTTCTTTTTTCTAATCTTCTTTCTTCGCGTTCAATAAATTTGTCACATTCCGTTGTGACATAGGCAACCATAACTTGCCCATCTAATCCTAACTCTTTTGCAGTCTGAACCGCAGCAGATCGAAATTTGGCCAGGTCCGCCATTGTCTATCAGGTAAATTTTTATAATGTCTACCCAACAATTCAATTTCTAACTATATATCTAATGGACAACACAGGCACCGTGAGCTCAACCTTATTTAATTCCACCCAAGGATACCTTTTAATTCTTATTTTCCCTGAAGTGAATTACCCCCAATATTTTTAATAGGGAAAGATTCAAAATCCCGGGAGCGAGACCCCAATATATGTGGTGAAGTGGGATGTTATAAATATTTATAGGGGACTTAGTGTACTGACTGAGATCAGCTGTGAAGGTATCTATATCTATTAAGAGTAGTGTATTATAGATAACCTTACTTGCTACCACATATCTCTATATCTCAGTCAGAATTATTCTGGAATAGTGTGATGCTACGTTATGTGTCTAGGGTATGTGTATGATGAAGTGTAAGTCACAACAACAGACAGATAAACAATTTAATTTAATCCACTACTCTTGGACAACACTGTGACACTCACATACATATAACACTCTACAAAGATATCTTAAAAGAGTCACTGATAAACTTTCGAAATAACAATATGTATTCATTACTGGCATGAATGAATATGTGTCCTGATTCAACTACAAGGGAACCAGGAATCACAATCAATTTAAATTACAAGTTATGTACAGAATGTATTTAATATGAATATTGTAGTGACATATATTATTACAAATGTTCTATGTGTGTCAGTTGTGTAGTAGTAAAATGAGGTAATACTGGTTTTGTTTTGTTCAAGCTCTGTTGGTATTTGTCATCATGACTTCAATAGTTTGTCTTTAGGGACCAGTATTGGAGATGTTCACAGTTCCTGATTTTAAGACAAGTAAATTCCCCTCTTAATGTTAATTTTAAAAAGTCAGTTCAAGATGAGGGGACATAATGTTGAGCTCAGCTGGCCAAGTTAGCTTATCTGGCGTGATGGCGGCAGGAAAGGACTCCTCTGCTCGAATTCTCCTCTGGGCTCTGGAGACACCTCACTGATAGCTAAAAGGACCAAGGAGTATGCTGTCCGACACTGGATTCAGCAAAGCTCTGACTAGGTGCTGCTCAGTACCATCAAGACCACTGTCCCTGAAATCAAGAAGGATGTACCTTCTACTTCATAACTAATTTATATTTTCTTTTTACACTGATCACAATACATCACAAACATTGCGTTCAGAGCGTTAGGCCAACAGTCAGCTTCATCTGAATACTTTATACCAGCATTACCATCCTTAATGGTCACTACGCCTCTGCACTTCCAGCATTATTTCTGTCTAATCAATCATCCAGGTGTCAGTGTACTATTTGGCCATTCCATGCCGTTTTACTACCCTCCGACACCCTCTGTTCAGGCTGGAGCATTACAGGCTTTACCTCACATTTGCCACTGAACTACACATATATATACAGGCATAAATCAACAATTCACATTCAATTTTCATTAAAAGATATTGAATGGTTCAAGCTTACCACAATTCATACGAATAAACACAGATACGTTGATTAGCAATGAATTCTGGCACAAACTGGCACAAATTTCCATCTGCCTATGTTCCAGGCTTTTATTTAACACAATTATGAGCTGGCTTCAACGCACTGTTGCTTTATCAAGATCATTTAAACAAGTGGTCTCGAACTAACGCTCCCAAGTGTGTATATCAGCGAGACTGGCCAATGAGCCACGTTTCGACAAGTGTTTGAAAAAAAATGTTACCTTTCCCCGTTTCCCCTAACAACCAAGATAGTATTTATAGCCCGACCAATCGTGGTTAGGCTTTCATTTGTTGCGCTCCAATCAATTTGGAGTTTACATGGTAGGCTATTTCTGTAACGTAAATTTTTTTCAAACACGTTAAAAAAAAATCTTATGAGCAGAAATGATTTTATGCTGTCAGGCACCCCCAATATTTTATTTTGGGTATAATTTATTAATTCCTGGACTATTTGCGTAACGTTTTACATATTATTTGTCAGCAAGCCCTAAGGAACCCAATTTTCCCACTTTAAAAGAGCTACGTGGCTGCGTTCAAAATATGTATTTTCTACCTCCTGTTTCGAAGATATGCTGTCTGGGTACTGTTATGTTTTCAACCGTAAACCCATCTATTGTTATCTTTCCTAATAAGCGTTTTTTATGATTTTAAAACCTAACTCTGGGGAAGGGTAGTGTATTTTATCACTGTCCGTCTGAAAAAAAAAAATTAGTGCTTGTAGCCTAACACGCGTGATAGTAGTAATTGTGTATCGCGCGACGCGTGTTTAATGTTCGGCTTTCTGCCTCTCCCTTCTCGCTATCCTTTTGTCCATCTGTTCGTTCGTTTTGGTAACGCAGTATAATTAATGTTAGGATTAATTTAGGTCATTACGCAGTACGTCTCAATGTTTTTCTTAGAAATCCAGCACACGTTTCATTGAAGAAGGCGGGTAATAATACAGTAAGCTTTTATATCAACGTGAAAGCGTTACAATTTGCAGACGAAGCAGAAAACAAGGGGGATTTCGAGTACATTCTTTGTGACAGCACTGTTATTTTACCATTGCTCTTCTCTTTATTAATTTTATTTGTTAGGCTTCATATTTACCTAATAATTTATATATGTGGATTAGAATATTCCATGACAGTACTTCCCTGAAGGAATCGAGGTCCTACCACTATTGCTGCGCGTAGTGGCTGCCAGTCACTCCCGCCTTCTATCTATTGAGATAATTATAGAGATAATTATAGAGATAATTATAGAGATAATTATAGAGATAATTATAGAGATAATTATAGAGATAATTATAACCCCAGACCTAAGGGTCTTTTATGTTTGGACATGTGCCCTAATATAACCAACTAGGTTGAACGGGACGCGCCTCGCCAAAACGAGTCAAAACTTTATTTAAAAAAATAAAAAAAATCTGATAAAGAGACAATTGCAGCAAAATTATTTTAATGTGTATCTTCGTATACAAGTGTTTAGAGATGTATAAATACCCACACTGGATGTCAAGCTGTATCGGCTACTGCCATTCCTTTGGATCCACCGGCTGCATGGAGAGGGGGAACATGCTGCATGGGCTACAGCTTGATCTCCATATAACTGTGCCCAAGCTCGCGCCCTGGAGAGGACACTCCAGCTTCAACCTATAAGTACAATTCACTTTGGTATTTTATTGGCTCATGCACACCAACCTTTGCGCACTTTTCTTTGTCGAGCGCCACTATTTTAGGGAGAGTATTAAAAAAAACCAAAATATTTGTTTGACATCCGATGTTAAAAGTTTGAATATAAGTATATAAACCAATAAAACGGTATTGAATCAGTTCTAGGAGTAACAGTTCACGTGAAACAAGGGACGTTTTGGGGGTTTTGTGTGTGTTTTTTTTTTTTTTGGCAAATGTAAGTTATCTTGAAAGTTAAAAGCTATGGCCTCAAAGTTTTCTTTTGAATTAGCTTTTGAAGCTGCCTTTCTATTATAACATGTGGAAGCTTTCAGATTTTGTCTTTCTAAATTCAATTGAAAGTCTTCCTTCTTCTTTCACCGCTGGAAAATATATTGATCTTCTGCATTTGCTATCATTTCCTGTTAAATGGCTGCCTAATCTCTGCCTTTTCTGTATTTGCTTCGTTGAACAAATAACTTTTCTTGTCTGTGGCTTGTTTGTCACATCAGGGTTTACACAAGAATTCGCAATTTTGCTCATAAATATTGACACAGATCTCTTTTTTGATTGATCAAATGGGGTCACGTGACAATTTTGTTCACACATGTCGTATCAAACTCCATAATTCTCGCCGTTTGTACGTCGATCACCTCTAAGGGATGCAACTGTGGTTGAAAGTTAGACATTAATTGTATTGTTTCCCTTATATGTACTCTCCCGAAAATAGTAACACTCAACGAAGAAAAGTCGGTGAATTGTGCAACACAAAGTGAGTTACAGTGATATATGAATAAAATGTAAGTTTTTGATTGTAGAACCCAGTTTCATTCCGGAAACTGATTTAACTCATCATTTTGTTAAAAATAACCTTAAAATGTAAGTTTTTGATTGTTTCTTCAAGACAAAATTTTAATTTAAAGTATTGCAGACTTATTGTTGGAGCTACTCGCTGGAAATGAAACGGTTTATTGGAGCATAGATACCATGATTTCTGATGATCCCAACGAAGCACTTGATTTCCCAACCGAGTTCCTTAACGAGCAGTTCCCATCAGGAATGCCACAGCATTTGCTGAAATTAAAGGTTGCTGCATGTATCATGCTATTGCGAAATCTGAACGCAAAAAACTGACTATTGAATGGCACGCGTTTGGTCATAAAAGTCTTGCATCGGAATTCCATTGATGCAGAAATCACTGGCAGTAATAAGGGAGAACAAGTCTTAATTCCTTGCATTGATTTTGAGCCGAGCGAGCGCAGTTTGCCATCTAGGATGCGACGTCGTCAATTCCCAGTGATTTTAGCATTTGCAGTGATGATCAATAAGGCGCAAGGACAATCTTTTGATCACGTATGACTTTTCCTTCCTGAACCTGTTTTCGGACAAGGCCAGCTCTATGTCGCCCTCACGCGAGGAACAAATCATAAAAACATGAAAGTTTTTGTTAAAAACACTTTTTATCAGGGAACATTCTTTGAAACAAATCCACGCACTTTCACCAAAAAAAAATGTTGTCATCAAATAACTTTTATATTGAATTAAAAAATATTTAAAAAATATATTACAGTTTTTGATTTACTTCCGTCATTATTGACGTGTTATTGCTAGTTAATAATTATATCTTTTCGGACTGGTCTAATGGGAACATGTGACCTGCTAGCAGGGTGATGTTAGGTGGATTGGATTTTGTTTTATAAGAGCATTTGAACTCGACCTGGTTTTTTCCAACACTGTTTACATTGTCAAATGCCGTTTTTATAGTCCACGAATCCAATGTAAAGAGGTGAATTCCATTCAATATTTTTTATTTATTGTCACTGGTCTTCAGTATTTGCCACGTCGCTTTGCTGTTAGAGTAATTAGCATCGTTGAACATTGTGATCATAAATGTGTCTCTTATTTCTTGATTTCTTAGATAGTCCGCATTAAATTGTTGTCTACAGCTATGTACCTTGTTTTGGACATACCTTTTGCGCCATGTAAGGATGTCACAAGGTTACCCCTGTGAGGGTAACCAAAGAGAGTTATCTGTGAGGTGCCGGCTTTGTCAATGGCTCAGATTCGCCTGGCACCCGGTTGAAGATGAGCAGCAGGAGTGGAGAAGGTGAATATAAGACTTTGGGATGAGTTCCCAGCATATAGCCCCAGTGATTCTGGATCTCGTGACACTATACCTCCTACCACTCTATCTCCCTCTCTATATTATAATACTAACGAGCCCCCACTCCCCTATTACACTGAGTGAACAGAAGAGAAAGAGAAGAAGAACAGTATGTCTCTTTCGCACACTTTCGTTCCTTCTCTATATATGTAATAACGTGTGTGGGTAATGTAACCACAACTACAACGTTTATTAAAATACTGAAATATAACAACATTCAGTTACAACAATACAAAGGTAATAAGTAACTAAAACCTAACTACTTGCCTGGAAAAGAAGATAATAGTTAGGCAAAAAATACACTCACTAAAACTTAAGTCTACACGATGTGATGATGATGATGAATTAACCTAAGTTCTTCTTAACCCCAACAAAAAAAGGATTATCTTGTATTCGGGGCTCGTAATGACTGTCATTAAAACTCTGGGAATATTGTATACACTGGGCAAAGTGCTTAGTCTGCATTCAATAACACTTGGGACGGAGTTCCTAACTGGAATTTCACGGTGTCCAGGTTGTCGATGGCCGGTTCTTTTTTGTCGCTCACCATTGTCGGGGGTCCGGAGCCGCGTCCACTGTGTGCATGTTTCATGTGATCCTGTGGATGTGTTTGTTTAAGACAATTTTGTTGCGGTGAACGCAAATGTTTTCAGGCAGTGAATGTGCTGTCAGGTTTTGTCCCAGGGATGGTGTGGGGGTTGATGGAAGAATGAAGCATTTCCCTTCGAAGGAATCTGATTAATGCAGATTGATTAGCATTTTTATGATTGTCCCTTTTGACGTTTATTGTGATGCTGTTTGCTGTGCTGACGAAGTTTGAAAGTGCTGCTGATCAGTGGCAACATGTGGTGGTTAGGTGGTTTTGATCGATGGTACAAATCCCCATAGTTGTAATATTCCACGTACCATGAAATGGTGCCAACAATTGCATCAATGATGTGCATATTTTTTTTTGCATACAATTTTGATTCAGGGAGGGGGAAGAGGGGGGGAGGGAAAGGGGGGGGGACGGGGGGGGAAGCCCGATCTGCTCAGTCCCATTACTTGCTAATTAAAGTTTACGTTGTTTTTGGAAGGATCCTTCGATTAATAAATGCAACAATCCATGGCCGGAGATTGTTATAGTCTGCAAGATTTGGTAGGACTGCATGCGTATGGGTGTTTAACAAAATCGTTCCTCTCCGAAAGCCTCCTTCAAACGCGTCTCGTTGGCGGCTTCCTTGTCCACGGTAACCCCGCCTGGATCAATGGGTATAAATTGGGTGCCGTCAAAAACATGTAGAGTACATTGTCTGTAAAAAAAAAAAAAGTATCTCAGGTGGAGGGCTCCCCGTTTTATGGTCTCTGGGCGGCGGGGTGCGGCCCTCTCTCGTTTGTGCCACGCCTACTTTGCAGATCAATTTAGCTATTAATGTGTTCGGGCAACGTAATGGCCACTTGTTTTGCTCCAATTAATTGTAGTGTAAACAAAGGCTCCAGTTATCGTCAAAGTTTGGTCGGGCGGACTTCGGTTTTTTGGCGCCGGTGCGGGCGACCTGGTCAAAGGCCACTTTTCAGATCTTCGTATATAAAATCTGTCAGTGGACGGCAGCCTCAATTAGTAGAACAATTTTAAAGAAAATGCCAGCACTTCTTCATGGCGGTATTGGTCTGATGTCTGATGAAATCTAAATCCTTATAATGAATGACTTTTCTTTTTTTTGGGGTCGCGGGGGTTACGTAGTTCGATGTGATAGTAAAAAAACAGAAAGACCCTTCACCCCCGCCCCGCCCTGGGTGATAGCCTTTATTTTTTTATAAATTCCTTTTCTGACCCCCGAGGTGGGAGTCTAATAATGGTGGTCGAGTTCTTTGCATGGTGTTAATTGCAGTCGTACTTGATGAAGTAATGCGATTGATAATGATGGGGGGTGATAAAAAACGTCGAGGGTACTGTGGTATTCTACAGTGTGTATGGCCCTACTACTTTCTATGCTAGATCTGTGGGTTGGTGTTTGAGTAATGTTATGGTCGTAGTTGTGTGTAATGAATCTGACAAGGGCCTGAGGTTAACTCGTTAAGGGTCAAACATGTCAATGTTTACGACTACCACTTGATAATGGTCCCCATTATCAATTGAAATTTTCACTGACCCCACTTGTTTTTTAGATGAAATATGGATGATGCTTGCGTTCTAACTTATCTTTGACTGATACACTCATTTTTTTTACGGGTTATGTCAGTTTTCTGTTCTCGGATGAATATTGTATGACTATACGGGCATTGCCCGGAACGATAGATTATCGTTGTCAGTATATAGCTTGTTTGAATCGCCTTGGGACGATGATGGGTTTTTTGGTGTTTTTGTGTGGGTAAGGGTGTCTCATTATGGGGACGCTGTGAAAATTTGTGTATAGGGGTTCGTTTATATTGCGGTTGGTCGCATGACTTATGTGTGATATTCGTTTTGTGGTTGGTGTGTGTAAGGTTGGGGTGGGGTGAAGCCGTAAGTCCCGGGGTAGAGTTAACATAAGTACCTGGTTAAAGATTTGTTTTAATTTTTTATAAGCAAACAATATTGCATACGGTATTCACCTGCCCATCCCCGCATTTTGGGATCCCGGCCTATGATTTGGGGTTGTTTTTCTGTGACGTTTGGTACTGCAAGAAAAGCTAGGTGTTCATGTTGATTGCAGGCCAAATGTGGTGGGGCACAACCTCACAGAATATAGTGAAGAGATTTCATACTGATTGATCAATAAACAATGACACTAACATCCAGAAGTGCGTAAATCATACACTGAAAGTCATTTTAATATTAATAGTTTAATATCAATTTTCATGTTGTCCTGTGTGCATACTTTAAGTCTCCACTTAGTCACAACAAAACTTTGGTGGTTTTAACATACTGGACTCCTAATGGAGGTTGGGGGTTTAGGTAAACTAAGATCTCTGCAACTTAGTATCAATTATTCCTGATAGTCATGTTGGAGTACAAGAGTCCTGCGTGTAGTGAAATGAATATTCATGGGTGTAATGTTTTTGTTGCGTGTTGTTCCGTCAGTGTTCTGTTTAAACATTTCTTAGTAAAATTTAGTGGATTGTTTTTATCTCCCACTGACTGTCGCTGGTATGCAACAGCAATGGGTATAGAAACACGTAAATACATAAACTCATTCGGTTCCTTCTCGGCGACAAAGGATGATTCGTGATTTCGACGAAGCAAACATATGAACAATTTAATTTTTTCTGGTGTTATGAGGTCTGTGACTGTGCCAGATATCTCTAAAGTCTGGTCTTTATTCTAAGTTCGCAAGGAAGTCATTGTGAATATAAGGTTTCCCTGAAAATTATTCGTTCACTATGGGTTCCCAATCCGTATTTTCGTCCATGATTTCTTCAAGAGCGCCAGTGTCATGTTTTAAATCCCACAGGTTTCTCATTTATGGTAGCTTTGTTTATATTATTGTGGTTCAATTATATTCTATGTGAAATAGTTTTATTCGCACTCTGTGAGACTTGGGACGCACCAGAGACAGTGGTTCTTGACGGCTCTTGTCTGGCAGCTGAACTTATAATAGGAAAATGCTTCACTGAGTACAGCCGTAGGTAATAGGTGAACGAGAGGTAAAAATTCCCCCAACATCTGCTATAAAGGAGAAAAAAAATAAACTTGGTTTCATCATTTGACCTACCAAGAGCCATTGTGTTCAGTTTTATATAGTGGCTAAAAGTAAAATACTTTTTCACGTATCATCCTCATAAAAGATTGGGGCTGGTTGGTAGTTTGTTAACGTACTCTAAGGGGGGTCCGATTGTGGGTCTAGTCCGCACCCGTGGTGACAAAGCGAGGAAGCGTGTTAGGTGAGGGGGAGGTGTGAGACCTACGAAACACTATTATACTAGTATGTAAACTGTTGTAAAACACACATACACTGCCAAGTTGTATGTTCTTAATGGGGAGGAGGTGCTAAAGGTAGGATTCTCCGCCGCACTGTTGCTAAAATACTGTATTAAGTAACGCACCTGATGTTTCCCTAATCTAACTCATGTCAATGTTCTCCGGTTATCGTCACCCAGTGGGAAAGAGGACATGCGTTGACAAGGGTGTGGGCGAGAAATATTTTATATAGTCTACTATGATTTTTCTATTGAAATATTTACAACACACATTAGTAGAGTTGACAGTCATGTGGTGCCCCTATGTTTAGCTGGGGATGGGGGGGGGGGATGGGGACGAAGACAGACGGCCACCGTTGTGTTGGCATGCTTTTTAGAGGGTAACTAGTTAGGTAATATGTTTACTAGGCATTCTTGTTGTGTTGGGGGTAAGCGGTGGTTGTCGTTTGATGGTGTATATGTGTTATGAGGCGCGGATGGCTGGGCGGAGCGTTGGACGAACACTAATAGAGGGTCTAAACAGCGAGTCAACTGAGGTACGGAGTCGACTTCCAAGATAGGACACTAAGGGATTGGTTGTGTGCCATATATGCCCACACAGCGCTACTAAAAATGAGATACACACATATATCATAGTACCTTGGCTACGATGATCAGGTGTCAGGAGTCGTGAACGATTTGTTGACGTTCAGACAATTTGGGATAGGGGTGAGGAGTCTACTTGAAGACTTCAGCGTACGATTACACTGTCATGTAAGTCAAAATGATAATCATGTAGATAGTGTCAAGTACATAATGAATTGTAGACGTGGATTGAGTTTGATCGTTTGCATGTACAAATTGTGGTGCAACAATAGGAGCTCTGGGGGTGTGTGAGCTATTGGTTTAAGCATTAAGTCAGGGGCATCTCAGTGCGAGGGAGATGATCGACTGTATCACTGTGTCTTCCGACTGTGCTCCAAGTGGGTCATGGGTCAGAATCTATTGGCTACAAAATCAGCCGTCAAGGGGGGGGGGGGGTTGGAAGATAGGGTGGATCTAACCTTCAGAGTCAGGGGGGGGGGGCTTAATATCTCTCCGGCACTCGGGTGATAGCCACCTGTCGTCGCATATAAGGTCTTAACTGGGACAGTTCATGATGTACACACAAGTTGAGTTGTGGTTCAATGTGACTAATCTATTGAGACTGGGTCTAGGTGATAAATATGGAGTCATTGGTAAATGCCTAGTCTTAGATCAGTCTCTGCTAGGGTAACTTAAAAGCTGTGTCAGGCTACCAGACACAGATCACAGGAGCGGGCTAAGCGTACCAAAGGAAAAAGCCGTTTTAATAGCAGTGACAAGTTTTGGGGGGGGGGGTGGGGACTATGTCCTCTGAACTCAGTTTGGTTCCTCACCTCCACGGAAGATCAGGACTCATAATGTAATAGGGGGGATTTCTAATAAAAGCGTGCAAATGTGGGGACAAAATAATCAGGTGCCGTAAATTCGGAAGGTGGGCGGTAAAATATTAATATTAATAAAAATCATAAAACATCTTAAGAGCGAGCAATTCTAAGTTCCACGTATATTACTCGTCTCATGCCTCTCACGGTAGACTTTACGGAGAAAGCCACCCGCTGATACCTTCACACTCCCAATTGTCCGCGATCCCTTGCCTCTGACCCCCTACATCAACCCAGCCCGCCGTCGACCCAAGGTGCGGAGCATGACCGCCCGTGGGTGACCGTATATGCACCCCTAAAGCACATTGGGAACTGGGACGCTGGAGGGGGGTAAGGGTGTAATGTAGGTTTTGCGTCCGTTTTCACCGCCAATTGGCACAGCACCCCACTTTCTTCGTATTAATGATAGCATACGAATTCACTCAGGGGGTCTCTCTTGCACAGCTCAGAAAGTGCCATCTTAAATAAGATCATTCTTAGCAATTGGGAGCATACCTGTGAATGACGCAGGTATATTGGGTAGGAAATCTAAATGCTACAAAGTGGAATGACCTTATTAGCTACCACAAATGGTTAGACAGCGTAGTAAGCGAAAAGCGTGGGGGGTGGGAAGTAATGCTCAGGATTGGCACTATCGGGGGGGTAGTGTGATGTGAGTTTTTGCAAAAATGTAGCAGGGGGTTCGATCAGTGACACACATGGATACTGACAATGGGTAAAGCAGGCTGTTGGTGGGGGGGGATTGAAAAAGGGGGGGGGGTCGTAATAGGAACAATTAGTATGCTTAGAACTACTGACAGTGATAACCGGGGGGGGGATTGCTTCTAATGCACGAATAGAGAACATGGGTTGGATGAAATGGCACTGCTTGGGTGAAAAACCAAGAAATCAATATGGGCTGTCACACTTTGTAAGTCAAACTGTGTTGGTCCATGGTTCGTGACCATAGAGACAAGTTCATCATGGAAAATGGGGGTTTTTCCTCGTAGGGGTGGATTCTGGGGGGTGGGGTGGGTGGAGGTGTTGTGGGTAAATGGGTTGAGTTTTAGGGAGATGACAGCAGCTCATCCTTGATGTACTATAGAAAAATAGCTAATAAAAAAATACTATAACGATAAGTAGATAAGGCAAAGGGAAGGGTAAAGGGTCAAGGGGACGAGTATCAACTTTTATATGGGGGCCTGACAAAATGCCGGTACATAAAATAAGAACTAGTAATAAATAAATCACAATAAAGCGCATTGTCTTCGACTGACCCCCACTGTCTTACCCCAGGGGTCCCTTTCCATGGGTCTATATCATGCCCACCACCACCGCCGTTTAGGGGGGCGGTGGTGGTCCACACCCCCCCACCCCATAAATTATACAGGTACCATCGATCCCATGTTGCTAAACCCAAGACCAAAACCCCTGGTACCCCCCATTAAATAACTTTTAAACACATGTACCGGTGTCCCAGCCCCCGAAGGGGGTGTCTGTTGGGTCGCTAGGGACTATAGGGTACAACAAAGATACCGAAAAAATAGGGTTACCTGACAGCCGTGGGGGAACAGATAAATCACAACTGCAATGGTACACACCTGGCACTTTTGTTTTTTGTGTGGCAGGGAGGGGCGTGCGAGGTGAGACATTCATGCCTTGTCGACCACACCCAAAACGGACCCTAAAGGGACTCTTCATACCCCCACGCATAAACGCAAGTTTCGATGAGCGCTGAACAATTCGTTGTATCAGCACGATGTCACTTCATGTGTCAGCGGCCTAGGACTCTCACACCCCCGCAGCAAGCTCACGCGGCGACTGAGGTAAGCCCCAAGTAGAGCTTTCCGAAGGGGATAATCGCTTATGACCTTCTCAGGGGCCCGTCCGTGAAAGTCATAGGCAAGGAGACCCGCTCCATAAATGGCCTAGGCTGGTATGAACGATATCGCGCTAATTATTAAGACCTACAGAATAATGGACATGTGTTCCAGAACAAGAGGAAGACTAAAAAAAGATAAATCATCCCCGTGAACTACAAAAATATAATTAATTAATGGTTTTTCGCCATAGATCACAGAGAAATAAAAAGTAACATATATTTACCTATCTTGTAACAGTGTTACTTACGCAAGCACCCTCCGGGGGATAATACGGAAATGGTTGGAATAATCGTAAATGGAGAGCGGATTGGTGTTTGTTGTTGGTGTTTTTTAGAAAAAAAGAATAACAGGATGACTGGGATGAATTCAATAGGAAAGGATGCGGGAGCGCACACAACATATCTTACCGAGTTTTCAAGTTATACGGTCTAGATAGATCATAAACATGGTTGATGAAACACCAAAGGTAGTGTAAAATAGTGGGGGGGAGCGAGGAGAGGGGGGTAAAAGTAGAGAAGGACGAAGCAAGTGGAAACAAAGCAGAGATGATGATATGTGGCATGGGTAGGTAAGGGAGATAGAATGAAGGAAAAAGACAAAGTGATATGGACATCGCATGTAAGGTCAGAGGTATGACATGGGTAGAGACAAATGGCATGATGCATCAAAGGGAATTATCGCATTGAATGGGGGTGGATAATATTATATGGTGGAACCTGTGTGACAATGACTAAGATAGTGCCAAAATAAAACATACGGGTCACCGTAAAGATCAGAAATAGTCTAAAGCGAGCATGTATGACTCTAGACCGAGCGCTGGATCGGTTTAACTACGCAAAAAAATATGTACAGCTGCGTATGCTAGAGCGGCTGGAGATTTACTCAGGGTCGAAAACATTGTGGTGGTCAGTGCAACAGACATATAGTGCGCAATAATATGACTTGCACATATTGGATTAGGCTTCGGGTTAGATGGTTATACTGAAAAATTTATCGTCGAGATGATCAACCCTGTTAAAGAGAAACTATGGTTATCACAAATCGCACTATGTAAGTTCTGGGAAAAAAATTATTACATAGCATAATGACTTTTTATATATCTCCAAAAAAATTACAACACATAAGCCATATATTTTGCAATAAATAAATTACGGAGGGAAAATAGAGGGGGTTGGGGGGGGTGGGCATTGACGATAATTATTATTTTAAAACAATATAATATACAACAATATATAGACGACCTGTATATTGATAAATCCGTCGAAAGTATATAGATAACAAATTGAACAATTTATTTACATAATATCTTTATGACAATTGTACAACAATGTTCATTAAACAAGTAAGAATCCTCGATATAGTACCAGCGATTTCCAAATGTCATAGTGTACTGTAATGAGGATCCATAGAACAATCAATAGAAGCATCGCAACGCTAAATGGAAAAGCAAAGGACGTCACATCTATAATCACAGCTTAAGGTGGCCGATCTGTTTGACAAAACTCTCCATATCACTAACTCCCACAGCCTGAAGTTGCTGGATGAGAAAAGATACAACAATGCGTACGCACTCTGTTTGATAACGGCGAAGGAATTTTAAATAATCTATAACATTCAAATCCTTACAATTTTATATATATAGATAAAATTGTGGCTATTGTAAAACTTTTGGCCGCATGTAATGGGATATAATCAAACCTTCCTCACCCGTGTATGGTCCGAAGATTTTAGATAGAGTGATTTTAAGACTGAGTTATGGACCCTTCTGAATAGGTTGGATGAGTGATTGGAAAAAATCGGTGTTATGAGCTGGTGCATCTTCATTTCAGATTGGTATGTTGTATGCCACGCTGTGTAGGACTTGGTAATAGGGTGCTGAAGTCCTGTATTACCATTTGGGTGTTATACATTTGTTGTGAGTTTGCATTTGATTTTTCAGTGTGTTAGTTGTCATCTTTATGTCAATTCTATCTACCATGGTTTTCTTTTGTGACTAGTGGTTATTATTTTGATGGTTGAATTGTCACTGGACAGAGCAGTTCTGAGGATAAACATTCAGTTCATATACTATCATGGTGGCAGTAAGATTTGCATTGCTTGTTCCTTTTAATCTACGTGGACGGGGCACGTTTTTTTCTCGTGTTTTTAGGGTTTTACCAGACACAGATTTTAGTAAATTCGTAGGAACGTGAATTGGTATTAAGAAGTGTTGGTTAAGACTGCAGTCGACGCAGAGGTCATTCAGTTCAAGAAACACGAGTTGGGGAGAGACAACGTGGATGAAGCTAAGTATACATAAATGCATTGCAAGTGTTTCTTTTACACACTTTCAACAGATCATGACATCAAGTGATGGATAAATTTTTTTTACATATACTTATTTAATATTCTTAAACTTGTTAAATTATAATGAAATTAAATTTTTATTTTTAAGGATGATAGCCGGTTTAAAGTCGATTATAATCATTTGAATGCTATGTTGTTTAGTTTCAGTCAGTTTTAGCCCCGATAAGAAAACAGATAACAGGGTCTAAGAATTAATAAAGAATTCACAGAGTAAATCCGGTTGTGGGGGTATGAAGGCTGAAATAAATTGTCTTCGATTTTATCTGGGCAAGTTGTAAATGGGAGATTCATAGAGTTGACAGGTAATTGCTGATTTATGCAGTAATAAGTTCAAGGAAAACCTCAGGCAACATATCGTTGTGAACAATGCTTGGATAGCCAGCTGTTATTATTCTATATAATTGCAGTGTCTTTGTGGATTGTAGAACATGATTGAGAATTAGTATAGATCCTCGTGAGATTAGGCATTGTTGGACATCTGAAAGCAGGTGAGGAAAATCGTGACATCAGTTCCATTGTAGTCGATTTTAATAGTTCTGTATTACCTATTGGGGTAAGTTCAGTATATTCACACGGTATGGAGGGTTGATGCATTTATAAGTTTTTTTTTTTTGGGAAGGCGAGTTGGTGTAATGTGTTCGGACACCGTTGTATGGGACACAGTGTTTGTTCAACGGGCGATAGTCGTTTGACCAGGATGTTTAAGAGGCGCCCCAATTTGCATGAAATTTGGGCTGACTTCACGGTCTCAGTGTTAACGACTCTGTGGCTGGGGAGGAGCGAAGCTCTGACGGGTTGGAAGGAAAGTGCTTAAGGTTCCAGCCATCGCAATGACTTGTCCTTGGCCACGAAGGGTGAAAAGCAAGTGAGTGACATTTTCATTTGATCTTTGATTGTTGTTGTCTAGAGATTTATAGGGCATGTGGGTTTAGTTCTTGCAATGAATGTCATTGGCGGCAGGGGAAGGGGATTTCTTAAAGGTAGGAGTTGCTCGACTTAGAGCTGATGGTGTTATCAGATCACGGTAGGCTGGATTAGTCACAATTTGGTGTAAACTTTCTTACACGTTGACAAGGGGGTTCTGACTCTGAGTCCTGGCTTGCAGTAAAGGCAGATTAACGCGCGGTTCAACATTTATACAACAATGGTATTACGTATCTAAGAGTCAACTATGCATTGAGAACTGGATAACTTTAAGTGTGTAATATATATGGTATGTAAAAAGTCTTGACTAAATGCCGGTTAGTGGTCAGGCATTTTGCTCATTACTGTATCTCTCTGAGAGTGATTGCAAACAGTGGCTAATCTACGTCAGTATTAATTCCCGTGGTACTTGAAACATGTGGTCTACAATGCACAAGATTTAACTTGGAGAGTTGTTGATAGGATAGGGATAATGATAGTCTATCGCAGGGTTCAAAGCATATGTGAAGGTTAAGAAATGTGCATCTGGAGGGATTGCTAATTATATCTGTGCACTTGTTATGAAGAATTAAAGAATTTTTAATTTTAAGCCGTAATCCCACCTGAATTTATCAGTGGAATACTTATTATTTGTATAGCTTGTTAGAGTGTTTTTAGATACAACATGATGCGCCCCACATGCATTTTCATTCAAAGTGATTAATCGACGTTAAATTTGTTATTTACAAACTAACGCATTTATTTGTTTTAAGTTTTCAAAAGGTTTTACAAGAAATGACATAATTACTTCCCGTAAAATAAGTTTATATCATGTTGTGATGGAATAGAAGTGTGTAAGAAAGGTCATTGCCGTTTTATGGGTTATTAGTGTAGTCCGGTTTTCACTTGAGGGGTGGTTTTGGTAGATGATGAGCTTGTCTCTGGTAATGATTGTAGTAGGCAAAAGTTCTTTAATCTGGGGTGTTTTAGAATTTGACTAGACAAATTGTTTTATAACGTAATGATATTCTCTCGTCTAGAAGGATTTAAAAAATGCCTTAAAATTTTCTAAAAGGATTAGATGATGCTGGTTTTATGGCTGGAAGTAATGGAAAGAATAATTTTAGAATCTTGAGGTGAGAAGGTCAAGGTATCTGAAATATTTCCCGACTGTAGGACAGACCGCGAAACACTAGGTGGTGAAGATGAATACAGAATGGCGATGAAGGACAGTGGAGAAAATAGCACTCTAGATTCACAGAGAGAATGATGTGTATTAAACAGAAGATCGGTTAGAATGGGGGATCATTAACATCGTATTTAAGGGTCTCAGGAGACTTGCGGCAGCAAGGCATACTAAAAGATTGGAACTACGTATGATAATATAACACCGTGTGTTCAAAAAGGGTCAACACTCGAAATAAACCACACCACGTGAGGAATATCGATATCTCAGCACATATGTAAAATCTAATAGAATTAGAGCGAGACTATATGGCCTTAGATATGATCACTAATAAAATGGTTATATTCCAGTGACAAATTCCTAAGAAACGAAACTAAGGAAAAGTAATCAGTTCAACGGAGTTGAATAACATGTCTGAGTCTCTAAAAATCAAAAATCTTTGTTTATAGTAGAATAAACAAAAAGGGTTTGACAGGGAACCCTATGAATTAGGGATGAATAGTGATGGCGCGCGGGCTTAATAAGATTCAGTAATCGACGGCTTGAGACACGTACAGCGTTTAAAGTTTGGCAGGAATATTCTGAGGAATCTTAGACAACTAGGAAGTTAGAAGGATTTCAGACCCCATGGTGTAAGAAGGCTATATTGTTACTTATCTTTTCTCATAACAGCTTATGGAGAGAAAGTTAGGGAGAAGGAGAGAACAAGTAACTAATTTACCTGGGGTCTGGAAGTCATCGAGAATGTCGTTAGGACTAAGATCTGCTGATGATGGTACCAGTGTCGAGCTTCAACCTCCCAGATGCAGCCAATCAATTCAAGTGCGGAAGCCGAGGGTGAGAAGCGTGAGGAGCTAAGTGTGATAAGGTTTTTCTGGGCGAAAACCTGATCATGCTTTGTGGCATATCGTCGGAGCTAGCAAACTGAAAGACACAAATTGTTCCAGCTTGGGGCAGGTCTGGGGGTGTGGGAGGGGGGGGCACGAGGGGAGGTGGGGGGAACCATAACAGGGGGAAAGCGAAGCGATACCAGGCCACTCTTTATAAAGACAGGCAGTGTGGTGGCGGTTTTCGGTCCCATAACCACCACCCGCCCCCTGTATCACCCCCAGCGAGGAGGTCTAGGGGTGGGGAGAAACGGGGATCTCGTGTCGTGCATACACGTCCTATGTCAGGGTGGAAGAGGGAGTGGAGTGTGAGGAATGAAAACGCAGTAGGAGATTCTTTTCAGAATTATTTAGGTATTATTGTAGTGATTTTTTGGTAGGTTGAGTAAGGATAGAGGATAGATAGACATCTGTAGAAATATAGGAATTTACGTCAGGTAATATTTATGCAGAATTTATGTAGAAAGTCACAATAAGTGGAGAAGGCATGTTTAGAATGCGAGATAGATCGGAAGCAAGATGGGAAACATTAGTTACGCATTGATACCAGGGAGTGATGCCCCAAAATCGCTGGGATGAAAATTAACAATTAATGTAAGGCTGAGATAGACCTAAAATGAACAGGCTGGTAGGCGTGAAGATTTATAGGATAGAAGATGTAGATTTTCAAACTTACTATGTAGAAGGGGAAGATATAGTAAGTAAGTCTACGATTTGGTCTTGTTTATACAATGTCAGGATTTTTTCTTGTAAGGATGGCCGAGCAGTACTCACTAGGTAGTCAACGCTGATAGAGGTCTGGTTCAAACTATGTTTGTCACTGTAGGGTTAGGATTGAGATGCTTGTCATTCTACGTTTCTGGAGTATGATTCCCTTAGGATTTAGCTAATAGCACTATTGTGACTTTCGTGTTTGAGCAAATTTTGTAGGTCATGGTTATCTGGCGATCCAGCCTAAAATGGTATCCGACATGCTGTTGCGTACCTTTCAAAGTCCATTCAGATGTGAAATTGTGTGTTGCATAATAAGAGGAGTTATGAATTTAATTGAACCCCTACTGGTATCATAGTATGGCATAATGTAAGGGTTTTCTTCTACGTGTTTAAAATCACAAAGAAGGTTCTATTATTGATGTTCCTGAACATTTAGACCACTTGTTAGCTGTCCGAAAAAGAACGTGAAACCTTAATATGGGTTTTTAGTGGGGTGATTGACCAATACATTATTAGTTTCTTTGTGTTTTTATCATCTAACACTCGACAAAACTTTTATCCAGCAAATATCTAAAGTAAAAAGATCAAAAGAGTCATGTTGATGGATCTGGCATAATACTGAAATATGTAAAGCCAGTTTCTTGGAAAAAAAAGTGTGCACCCTCCCCACGAATGGATGAAAAAAAACCCAAAATAATGGTTATCTAACCAGAGGTTGAAGAATTTGCATTCTGTTACAGTATGCAACAGTGTATTGGTACTCTTATAGAAGTCTATGAGACCAGTAAAGCTAAAACAAAAAATTTAGACAAATCTGTGCTTTTTATGGGCATATGTGAATTTCCGCGAAACAAGATAAGGAATACTTCATTGTGCAATGCAACATATGTATCATGCAGTGCCACTCTCTACTCTTTCCTATATTGCATGGTATGGTAGGTTGTATATCCCTTGGTAACCAGATTTAGTCCATGTACTGACTATTATCAGTCGGATTTCACTTTCTTAATACTATCTGTCACCCAGTTGGACGCAGATGATCGAATTGGCAGCTTCCCCCTAGTAAGCCAGTCCCAGAATTTAGCTCGTATAAGGTGGGAACGCCTCCTACCCCCCTACCTACCTACTTGGCCTAATCTAATATGTTCTTCGCCTAGGATATGTTTCATGTTACTACAAATAGTTAGTACTTGTGAGCCGTCTCTTGGGGACCGAGTCTAACATTAAAGGGAGGTGACCAGGTTCATACAGGTATTCTAATACTTACCTATATAACACCTATTTTTGGGAAGTCATGGGTGGAAAAAAATTAGTTATGTGTTAAGTAGAAAGTATGAACTTCCACTGAGAGAATTGGAATCGAAATATCATCTTGATTTGACTAAAAAAATATTATGTTTCAGTTGATGTTGATGGTTTTCGATCAGGTCTCCAACATCTGTGTTTTATGTTTGGAAATAGGATGTACGGGAGCTAGCCCGATGTCCCGCCGATTCTGGCAAAGTAGGTAGGTGTTCAGTGATGGTAATTTTGGTGAGACTCTCCTTGACTATTTCAGACTGGTCAGGAAAGTCGGGATTATAAAAATAATGGGTTCACTGACAGTGGCTGGTTATTTATAAAAAAATATCCCCCTGGAGGGAATTCTCGGGTTTGAACCTATAGGTCTTCATGTGTTCCAAACTCACTTCACGTCCTCACTGTGGCGCACTTTCGCGCCAACTATTTCACCGACTCTCCACGTTTGGGACCTTTACTGACTGTTATTGTGGCACGCCAGTACGATTATATGTCGGAGTTCCTGAACGAATAAGCTTAATTTATTTGTTTTTTTTTGTAACCTAGCTACTCTAATTTAGCTGTGTTTTTAAATCTATGTCATTACTTATCTAGTCACTTACACAGGCTTGTTTTGGTCGCTTTCCCTGAGACGATATGTTCCATATTCCCCTACTGATGGTAGCTCTTACCACACTGATTGCCCGTGTATGTCCCCATTCTCCAGTTTGTGATCACTGGCCGCAATTATTTGCACTACATTACAATAATGGAGAATACTGAGAATCGTTTCGTGACCAAATGGGTACGCCAGTGTGCGCGTCAGTGCAGTATGTTTTGTATGCGTTGTTTCACGTTAATAGTTTTTTTATCCTACCTAGACTACCCTAGATGGTTTTTAAATCTGCTGTATTCACAACTTCGTGGGGGGTACATGTTTTCTGGGATCACTTTGTGGCTCACACGATGGTGGGAGCGGGACGATATTTTTGAGTGTTGCGTTTATCTTTTTTTTTCTTGGGTGTTGCGTAGTGAGCGTAATCTGGGGGGGTTGGTCCTGTGACCATTTGATTTGACCTTCCCCAGCTTATTTGGGTTGTAATAACAATCTACTATATTTCCCGCTCTCGTAGTTGCGGAACTTGAGTTTTTTACTCACTGCATTATCCGGGGTACACAGTTGTCCGGGTCCCTGTTGTCGGCGTCGGCACTTAGTATCTGGAGCAGTATCGGCCACCATGTGAGGGTATGCTTAGTGTACTTTGTGGGGGACTTTATGTGGGGTCCGAATGGGGTAGCCTGGCGTTTGTGGGTGGGTGTGGTTGTGATAGGTTTGTGTGTATGTGGGGTTTGGTTGTGTTAGCCGTGGGGCCCACATGTGGTGAATGTCGAATACTTTGTTGGGGTACCTGGGTTGCGTTTTCACTAGGTTGGGGTGATGTGTAGGGTGCAACAATGTGCCTGGGAGGTTTATAGAACAATGACGTGGTGGACGGCCTGGGTCCATGTCACGGTGTGACAACAGTTGGGGGTGGTCTTTTGGGGCATACATGGGGGACTGGAGGTGACTGGGGGGTGTGGGTTGTGCCTATGGGGCGGGGTGTGTGGTTATAAGGTGGACAGGAGCGGGGGGAGTTGGATTCAGATTACGCTAACCGAGATCAGGACATCCAGCAGCATAGAATTCTGAATGGCTGGAAACACATCGAGCTGGACCGAGAAAACAAGCAATTTTGCAAATGAGAGTAACGAAGGGGGGAGGGTGGGGGGGGGGGGGGGGGGGTGGTGGGGGGGGGTGGGGTCAGTGGTTTTCGAGCGGGGTTTCGCGCCAGGTCGAACTTAGGGCATGTCCGATGACCTTGTTTGTAGGAGGTGCGGGTCTCGCAACAGAAAAGTCCCTCACTCATCTGTGGATGGTACACATTTACTATATGTTAAAATATTTAACACCAGCGTGTAGCTAGCATCTGAGTTGTGTACAGGAAGAATAAAACTATGAGTACACTTAATCCAAACGTATTAAGTTGGTGATGGGTAGTTAAGGGAGGGAGACGGGCTTAAATGAGTCCTACACGTATATGAAGGGGGGGGAAGAAAAGTGGTAAAGAAAGAAAGATGATGGTGACAAAATGGCGAATTGACACAAAAACACAAAAGCGAATGATAGGTTGAAGATATATGTGGATACGTGATATTTGCAAGAATGGGTGGGGGAGGATAATCGATGCCACAGTACCATGAGTTTTGTGTGTGTCTCTAAATGCTTCGACCCAAGTTAGGTGATGATTCCCCAATGGTAATGCTATATAAGGGTGTCCCAAGTTATGTGTTTATATTTAAAGTTATGTCGAAGTATGGGGAGTATCACTAATAAATTAATAATAATAGGGCTAGTTCAGGTACAAAACTGGTAAAGAAGAATATATAGTTTTTATTAAACTTAATTAAAACGGTATTGAATCATTTTTACGTAATAACATTTCACTATGAGACAGAGGGACGTTTCGGGTTTTTTACCCTTCGTCATGCCACGAAACGAGTAGTGACAAAGCAAAAATTACATATAGTGCTTTTATTTGTGGAAACATAGAACTAAGGTATCGGAGTGTGGAGGGTGTGGCCTGAAAGAAAACAAGCAATGGAAAAAGTAAACAATAACAAATTAATCCGTTAAAAACCTAAAGAAAGACATAAATACTGAAACAAGAAGGTAAATAATCCAACGAATACGAAAAAAGAGAAGAATTAACCAAGAACTGTGGAACGTAGTTCCAAAGTTAGCTTAAGTTCGAATGAGTTCATAAGAATTGCCTGTTGTGAGAAAAGTGGCGGTAGTATCATCATATATGACCACAGAGATATACGCAAGGAAGAGACGTGCGATAAGCGAAAAACAAGAGATATAAAAAGGATACGAAACGAACGCAAAAGCAAAAACACAAGAAATAGATCATAAAGACACAACGAATAAAAAATGAAAAAGTTGGAAGAAGAAGTCAAGCCAGAATTTATAGCAAAATTGATAGTATAGTAGTATTTAAAACCCGAGAATCCTGCCTAGGGAGCTATGTAACGCATCCCGATTTAAAAAATAATGCGAATTATTTCTCCAACGAAAAGCGAGTTACTTGTGATCATTACCGGACAGTGGAAACGCAGAGGCAGTGACATGTATATCGGAATTAACATGAATGGTCCGTTGACTGCTTGAAAAGAATGGGCCGCCCGGTTAAGAGTGTTGTGGTCCTAGATAGGGGATGTTGCATTCAAGTGGCTTCACGAAAACCTTGACTGTCCTGAGTCCAAACGCCTTACCGCTCCCATTTTTGCACAAACTATAGTGTAGGCATGTATTACACAATCTCTTGCAGATGGATAGCTAATAAATCATGTTTCTCTCTTGATTCGGGGGAGACACGGTAAAAGAACTCTCTAGATGATAAATTTTCCTTTAGGAAAAGTGACGACTGGGTACTGATGTTTGGAGTACATACTGAGGAACAGTGGTGCTTGCATTATATCCGGATCGGTTTGGCACTGGTATTTAGGTACCGGATAGGGAGATGAATACAATGGGCTATAATATGGAGGGATCGCAGAGCGAGTACTGAGTTGTACAAAGAATAGAACCCTAAAGATTCGTCTATCCCTGAGCGAAATAGCTACGCGGTTCGTAGGAAATATATTTATTGTGATGGAGAAAAGAGATCGTAGAAAATAGGGGTGTCCCGTTTGGAGAGTAGGAAAATCGAGGGATGTGAAAAGCTCAGTGAATAAGAAAAAAATCATGTTAGAGATTTTAATATGTTACTGTCATCAGCGTGCTGTGTTAGAGAGTAAAGACGAGTGAGCTTATTTACGGCAACAAATCGATGTCTCATCAATCTTCTCTTACACTCTCCTGGGTCAAACAAATTATTTGCCAGTTTTCCAGACTCGGGCAACGGTGGCGCGCAAATACGACCGATTCGGGTGTTTTGTCCAAACACACACAACAAAATGCACTACTTTGATGGTTACAAAACGTATATTAAACGGAATAGGTGAAAAGTTGGAGGCTTTAGGTGTTATATCCAACACACAGATCTAATATTGAGTTTTATGCAGAGTTTTTATTTCACTGTTAATAAACATAAAATAATTCTAAAAAATGATCATGGTATAGGAACATATGAATTATCATAAGTAGCTACAAATGCAAATATAACATGCAAATACAATTATGGTGGAGTGGATAGAAGAAGATCTGGTGTATACGACTCTAAACCTTCTATGCCAGCTCATTGAGACAAATTGAATACCAAACCCATGTCTCAGAGATAGAATAATATTCAGGAACTCAACGGGGTAGCGTTTTAACCTAATGTAGTAGAAGTTATTACTGCTCTGAAAAAGGTGTAGTTACCATAAGATTAGGATATAATAAGTGAGTTATGAAAGGAAAAAAAACCTGTGTCTTATTACCCAAGCTGTTCTTTGTCAACTTTTCATTACTTTGTTTTTTTGTACCCTTTACTAACAAATGGAAAGGAGGTGGTTTTAAACAGAGTTAACAAATTATCAACTATACCCACTTATTAAAAAGGGAAGGCGAATGTAGGGTAAAGCAGAAAAGATATATATAAATTACCTGAGGTAACAGGCAAGTTAACAAAATGTCACACAAAGAATTAATGTTCCTGTCAAATTCATACACGCTGCTAGCAAAGAAAGGCCATCCTTCAGCTCATCTTGCTCTCACTTTACCGTGATTGTGAAAAAAAACTTGCACTTCTCAAAAAAATCTCAGTTAAAGAATAAACAACACAAACAAGCATTTACACCCTCAGATAACATGGTCATAGTAAAGTATTGGTTTGGTTAGAGGGATCGTGTTGTTGCAAGTGTGTTCTACTACTAAATGATGGTGGGCCGCCACAGTCATAGCATCGTGATACGTGGTTGAGTGTGGCGAGTTCGTGTGGGTTTGTGGGAATCTGTGTGATAGCGGTCAGCACATAAATCGAGGGTCCGCCGTGATAATCGTTCAGGCTAAAGTGTAGCTAGGATCTTGTATATCATGTCTGCTTTTTCTTACATAACATGTTTTACCTATGGGGGAGTTTCTACTGCGGTCATCTGATTACCGGGGTGAGGATGAGTGGTGTGCGTCAATTTGCATATTTAAGCCAGCGGCTTAAATAAATAGTTCTTACGCTTGCTGCTGGTACACTCTTATACTGTGACCGCGTGTTAATGGTGTTTAAAGTCCCTAGTGATGAAAACTGTAGGTCACAATCACTGTTCGAAGGCCTGAAATTGTTGTATGGTAGATCTATCTCTACTCTGTGTTAAGTATAAATCTGGTAGATCTACAACAGTGATACGGGTCCAGTGCTATCTTCTTCTTCCTCGCGCCGCGTTTGTTACCGACTTTTGCACTTAAGTTAGTCGCTTGCTATGGTGACGTTTATAATGTTGTCTTTGGTGTGTTGCTTTCTATCATCTTTGCTATAAAGAGTTATGAATAGCGGATATCTCGACCAAACAGTAGGAATCGCCACGTAAGATGATTATGGATAAACCATATCTACAAACAGTCCCTCAACACGATAGGTGATTCTGCCACGTTCATGGGACCGAACTCTGACACAACGAACTGTGTTTATGCATTGCCTATTGAGCTTAGATTGAATTTCATTAATGCTTTGAGATAAACTACAAGCTGGTGAACAGTCGCACATGGGGTTATAACGAATCACGACTTGTGAAAAATTAAGAGAAAAAAATAGACAAATGGTTAAATCTATCAATCCGAAATAAACAACTAACCATCTAAAGCGCTGATCTAGACTCATAATAACCCACACTAGTCTTAGTAAAAGTCAAAGTGCAGGTCCTCTTTGTATTGTTTTATAAAAAATCAGCTCCAACGTATTTCTAGAAGTTAATTGATAGTATATATAACTGGATGATGTAGGGACAGAATACTTCTAAGTGGTACAGGACGATGTGTCAGGACTGGTTAGAGGGCCGGGTGCGCGCAACTACGGGAGTTTTCAGGGATTGGTCTAAAATACCACACCCCGTATAAGGACTAAGGAGACCTTAACTTGGAATTTATTATTATAATAAATTCCAGCTCGGCGACTTTACAAGTTAATTTAAGCATGCTCATAATCTTTTGTAAATAATATAATAGATGCGATCATTATATTTAAAACTGGAACTCTTGAGATGGTTTAATTAAATAGATTTAAATTAACACACTGATCACTTTACACAATATATATTTTACCGTTTTGCACAGAATTAGAAATCACTGCAAATATATATAAAATCCAGGGGAAAATCTATAACAAGATTTCAATAAAGCTAGTGCTTCTGTAAAGGTCTGGCCAGCGAGTGATAACGTGTCTAGTTCTACATGGTCTATTTAGCTAAAATGAAATGTAAGTTGAGTGGGACATGATAAACTTGACAACTTATTTGATCTCACGAACTTTTTGGGGATCTGACCGCCAAATCAAGAGATGAAGCCGCCCCCTGGTCTTCGTATCCGCTCGCTGCTGCCCGTTTCGCTTTCCCCCGTTCGCTCGGTTCCTCGATTGACACCGAGACGCGAAATTAGCGGCAAGCAACTGCGTCTCGTATCAGGGAAAACTACTGTCTTTGATAGCGCCGATAGTCTCCCCTAAGATCCCTCGGTCTGTCTCTTTGATCTCGTCGCTGTATCCTACATGAGTCCCGGTGGAATGCGTTCTGGCAAACGAAAAGTTACAACAAATGTTCAGGGGTTCTAATGTTATGAAAAGCTAAAGGTCCCTTTAAATCATCCATCATATCAGGGAAAATTCACTTGTCAAACTAGACGTACGTCACACTACCAAAGGTGTATCACGAAATAACTCTTTGGTATCAGGATCAGAGTTGAGAATAGGCAGATGTCGAAACAGAATTCTCTTTACCGCCAGGCAGTGAGGATGGAAAGTTAGAACCAGTTTGAGTCTGTCAGATTGGACAGAAGGTTTAGTAGTGAGTGCCGTCTGACGAGTGACGCGTGTGATACGATTAAGGGCATCAGATAACACATGTTCTGGATAAAGACGTCGGCGAAAGAACTCAAGCATCTCTTGAGCTCGCTGATGAAAATCATCGTCATCGTGACATAACCGACGCAAGCGAAGAAGTTGAGAAAAGGGAATGGAATTTTTACAGCTAAGAGGATGCGATGAAGTATAAAGAAGGAAACCATGAGCGTCAGTAGCCTTATAATAGAGAGACGTTTTAAGACCAATAGGGCTAATAGTCACAGTGATGTCAAGGAAGTTCACTGAGGTCGTAGAAATTTCAGAAGTGAATTTGATGGCAGGATTGAAATTACCAACATAGTCGATAAATCGACGGAGGTCTACCTCAGACATGTCAGTAATGCCAATACCATCATCAATGTAGCGGCGGTAAAACTCGGGTATTGGCCCATCATAATTTTGAAAGACCAAATATTCAAAGTGGCCCATAAAAAGGCAAGCGTAACTAGGGCCCATCTTAGTACCCATAGCAACGCCACTGATTTGGTTGAAGAATTGGCCATTAAACTCAAAAGAGTTGAGATTAAGAACCAACTCAGCAAGGCGAAGAAGCGGACCTGTACTTATAGTAAGATCAGTACGCTGGTCGAGAAAAAATTGGAGTGCCTTAAGACCATCAGCATGTGGAATAGAAGTATAAAGGGAACAAACATCTAGAAGGAAAAGACGGTAAGTACGATCAGGCGTGAATCTGATAGAATCAAAGGTAGTGATAGCATGAGTAGTGTCTTTCAAATAAGAAGGCAGATTGGCGACCAAAGGCTGGAAAATACTATCAAGGAATTCAGAAATACGTTCAGTGGGACAAGAGCAGGCTGAAACAATAGGCCTACCAGGGTTAGCAATTTTATGCACCTTAGGAAGCATGTAGAAGGAAGGCTTACCAAGACTACTATCAAAAATATGGAGAGATAAAGCACCAGAAGGGAGATGATCATCATGGACAAGGCCCCGGATAGTCTCATAAACAGTAAGATTATTCCGGACTGTAGCATCACCAGAACAAGGTGAGTAAAAGGTGGTGTTACCTAGCTGCGTAACTCCTTCGTGAATGTATAAGTCCTTACGCCAAACAACCACAGCACCACCTTTGTCTGCCGGCTTGATAACAATATCATCACGGTTTTTAAGGCGTGACAATGCCCGCCATTCAGAAGACGTGAGGTTAGATCGACGGAGACGGCGTAGATTGAGCTGGTCAATGCCATGTAAAGTATTGGCAATATATAAATCCAGAGCACGAGAAGCTCCTGGAGCTGGAGTCCAGTCTAGTTTACGTTTGCCGAAACGACGAAAGATATCATCAGTATCAGAAACCCTGGTAGAATCATTACCATTACGATGGTAATATTTGAGACGCATGCGGCGATGGAAGCTGTGAACATCCTGAAGCAGAGAATATTTGTCAAAATTAGAACGAAGAGGAACAAACTTAAGACCTTTGCTCAGGACAGACAATTCATCAGTAGACAGATGCAAATCTGGAGGAATGCAAATAACTTTAGCTTGGGTAGAAGACTGAATAGAGGACTCTAAAGGAGGTTGCGGACGGAGGCGGCGCAATTTCTCTTTTTTATGCGTGCACAAACGAGTATACAGCTCCCTATTCGTGTCATGGATTATAGTGCGAATAAGAGGGAACGCTGCCGGGCACAAAGAAGTCAGTAGACGTAGCTGTTGTGTAAGGTTGGATTTCGAAAGTTCAAACTCAGTCAGCTGGCGTTTATGTATAGCAATGACGCACCTCATACGTTGGAAGGAACATTTCTTCTCAACTTGTTGTAAGCGATGCTGGTCGGCAAGATGAGGAAGTCCCGCCGATAGATGGAAGCTAGAGACAAACCCTTTGGGAATAACTCTAGCATGGAGACAGTTCTTGAGAAAATTAATGTGACATGTACAGCGTGTCTTCTTGTATATAGTAAAGGCTAAGTCACAAGCAGTACGAGATATATCAGAAGGCATGAGAGAAAATGAATGGGTGATAAACGAATGAAGAGAAGAAATCAAATGTTTCTGATAAGGCATAATGAACAAATGTAAAAATATGAAACAAGAGATGCACACAAAATATAGTAGTCACGAAACGGAAACAGGGTAGCAGCAATAATTGTAGTATAGTATAAGTAAATAAATTAATGGGCTGCAGTAAAACTGGTAAGGAATATAAGTTTATAAACTAATAAAACGGTATTGAATCAGTTTTACTAATAACAGTTCACATGAGACAAGGGACGTTTCGGGTTTTACCCTTCGTCAGCCACAAACAGGTGACAAAGACAAAAATTACGTTAATGCGAAATTAACACCATTAGGGATCTGAGAGCAAATGAACAGATATAAGCAGTGGTCCTTTAAACTCACTGATCAGTGTCGCTCAGAATTTTAGATAATCTAAACGCGTTATTCTAGAACCATTATGAGAGTGTGTTAATAGCATTTCGTGGGGATTGTTTCATTTCTGATCTGTGACCTGACAGGGCGGCCAGCGTTTTTTTTCTTGATTATAGTCTCCAGTAATGATGAGATTTATGCTGTCTTCTTCGTGAATTTCGAGTCCATAAGTCCATGTTGTGAACAGGACTGGCTAAAAGACACATAAACATTTTAATTATTAAGTTTAACTGGGCTATCAATTCCCAGATATTTTTTCCAATTTATCAGCCCACGGGAGTGGTATATATATAAAATAATATCAACATCTAACTTTTGAGAGACGCAGCACTGGATTCATTCAGAAAGTAGTGCTGTTTCAAAATCGGCACTCACCATAGAGCCAGCCGATAGGATTTACCACAATCATCATTTTTTTACATACTGTAACATTTGTCTTAGCAACCAGATGCTTAGCAATACTGGAATTAATTTTCTCCTTTTGCAACTGTGAACGTCCAGAGCACGTCTTGCTTCAGTAACTATTTGCGGTGATATTAGTTTTCATCCAGGAAAAATTAAAACAGCACATTTGGCGTCCACCTTGTAATTATTATTCGATATATAGGCTGGACTGGGGCCATATGTGGGAAACCCACCTGACAGTATAGGTTCAGGAACTATTGTAATTTTTCAAGGGATACTAACACCACGAGTAGGTAAGCGAGAGTGTTTGTGGCCACATATGACAGATTGAGCGTTAGATAGAGTGAATATTTTCCTTTGTTACAATCATTGTACTAACTTCTTTTTTTTATTTCGCTAAACTGAGTACTTTACTGAGTAGTAATTTAGTGGGGAACTTGTTCTTCATTGTCTATTCTGTACCCTAGTGCTTATCTTTGACCTTTGGGTTATTAACTTCTTTTGGGATCCTTTCTCAACAAGGGGAGGGCACTTATTCGGTTATTTTCCTATGTCTGTAAACATAATTGTATTGATTTCTCTATATATTTGATGTTGTAAAAAGTTTAATGATAATAAACAACAAAAAGAACTTAAATGTGTGTGTTGGTCAGACCCATTCCCAATTAACCATAGTTTTTTCACGTTTGTGTGTCTTGTTGTCACATAATTGTGTGTGGGTGTGTTTAGTTAAAACTTATATTTCACATAAGGAGAGAAAGGTTTTCTTATACTAAAATATAGTCGTATAGAAAGGCTGGACTAGAGAAACTACTCATTCCAGAGACAGATCTTTCTCTTACACTATTCCCTCGTGAAAATCTATTTCTTACACCTTTATTCTCACATATTTACCACTATCACCTCTGCTCAGACGGGACCATAACTATCTTCTAACCTATCAAAAAAATTTACGACAACAGTCGTGAATAAAAGATTACCTGAACAGCGATGAAATAGCAAATTGTGGGATGGAAGAGTACAATGTGGGAGCAAACAAAAAAGAAAGATGTATGAAAATACAGGGCGATAAGGCTTGGCGCTCGTTTATCACAATATCCCCCTCCTAAAGTGTGATGTCAGTCAGACTCATGAGAGCTTAGCCTTCTCGTTCGGGATTTATTAGTCCTTTTCCCTATCTTCGTTTTTCTCTCCTGTTTCCACCATTTCCTCTATGTATCTGTGCTCTCCTTCCTGCCTGATAGGATACCGGCTTAGAAAAATCCGCACCTACGTTATCTTTCCCTTTGATATAGTCCACGTGGAACGTGTAAGGTTGTAGAACAAGCGACCATCTCATCATTCCAGCATTCAAATTCTTTGAATTGGCGAGGAAGGTCAGTGGTTGATCACTCTGGATCGTAAATTTCCTTCCGTACAGGTATGCTTGAAATTTTTGAATTCCACAGACGAGGAAAAAACATTCCTTTTCGATTGTGGAATAGTTTTGTTCTGCTCGGTTTAACTTCCGACTCGCGTATGCGACCGGAAATAGATTTGGGGGGCTTCCTTCGTCCGGCTGTAGTAATGTAGCCCCGATCCCAATGTTACTGGCATCCGTGCGCAAGATGAATTTCCGAGTTAAATCCGGGAGCCGTAAAATGGGTTTCGCGGTGAGCTTCTCTTTTAAGAGCGCATATGCGTGTTCATATTCTGCTGACCATGTCACTTTATCGGGGTTCCCTTTCTTGGTCAGCGATGTAAGCAGCGCACAGAGGCTATTACAATCTTTTATATATCTCTGGTAGAATCCACAGAGGGATACAAATGACCGGACATCCCTTTTTGTGGACGGTCTCGGTGCATTCCTCATCAACGTTTTGAGTCTCTGAAAACATGGTTCCATGGGTGGTAGTATGTCCAAAGAACTCTAGCTGTTCACACCCAATTTGACATTTGGTTGCCCGGCTGTTAGTCTCGCTTATCTGAGTCTGCTACACAGCAAGGATGGCCCTGATAAATGTTCCTCAAACGATTCAGTGGCTACTAGGATGTCATCCATAAAATGGCTGATAGCTGGATGATTCAGAGGACCCAATAACTTTCGCGTCATCCTTGTGAAGACACTAGGCAGGCGCGTTGTTTAGTCCAAACGGCATCACATTAAACTCGAAGTGTCCATCTGGGGTGCGGAAAAGGTGCACCTCACCTTTTACCGGTATTTGAAAGTACCCTTTACTGAGGTCTATCTTGGAGAAATAGCGAGCCCTGCTCAACTTGGTAAATAGCTGGTTCTGATCCGGCTACGGTTCCGGTTGGAACTGGGTTACCGCATTCAGCTATCGGTAGTCGATGCAGAGGCGGTGTTTTCCACTGGGTTTGCGAAACAGGACCACACTCGCACTATAAGGGGACTCCGACTTCGAAATTATGCCTTCCTTAAGTAGATAATCAATTTCTTGCTTTAATGCCGTCGCCTTGGCATACGGAATAGGGTAGGTTCTCATTCGGACTGGCGTAGGATCCGTGACTTCAATGGCAAACTCTGTTTCATGGTTGAAACACACCCCCCGCCCGTATATACGGTCTTGTTAGCAGGTACACGCTATTTTATGTATGTATCGTTTTAGATGGTTATTATTCATTAGTATAACTGATCTTTTTTGGTGTTGTAGATGCATTAAGACTTAGCTATTAAGACTGAGTATTACTTGAATTGTGATAGATACACATCTCCCCTTGAGTGTCATTGTTGACTATAATCTGTCTGGATGAATTATCTCCCCTATTTGTCATTGAATGCAATTTAAAGAATATCTATGTAGAGCATATCTGGGCTAATTTTTGAGATGTTAAGATAATAATGTAATGCTCCGTGTTTTTAAAGGAATGATTCAATTCCAAAGAGTAGTGAGATAGAGAATAATAATAATATTTCAAAAGTATGACTGGCTTGGTAAGATTGTACTTTTAATATCTTGATAATGAGTAGAAATTGGCAAGAAGACGAAGATGGTTGTATGCCGCTCCACCTTTGTTCCAGTCTTAACGTATGGATGCGAGTTTTGGGTAATGACTATAACCCACAAAACCAGCCCCAAGCGTCAGAAATTAGGTACTCGTATCTGAGGAAGGTGGTTGAAGTAACAAGAATAGACATGGTCCGCAACCAGACGATACGGCAAGGCGTTAAAACTCAGCCACTGTAGACTCAAGTAGTTTAGTCCCAACAAAGATGGTCTGGCCATTCTGTAGAATAGGTAAAGATCGGCTACAACGACAAGTATTGGAACTAACAGCCAGGGATCCAGACTTCTAGGACGACCCAGAGTCCGCTGGGAGGACAACATTAGACCATCTTTGAAGGACCGAGGACTAGATTGGAACCAGGCCAGGAGGAAGACTGCCGGTAGGATAGTATGGCGCTCTCTCTCTCTCTCTCTCTCTCTCTCTCTCTCTCTCTCTCTCTTCCAAACCGCTTCACCTCAATGTAGAAGAGAAACATCTAAATAAGTAAGATAATGAGTAGAGCCAGAAACATCCAATAATGATTGTAATAAGGAATTTAATTATTGCAATACTTTGGTAAACTTGGTTGATTCAATTCCAGATACCACGTGTTAGGAAGGACTATTAGTGTTGGTGGCAAACTGTAGATGTAGAAGCTGACTTTTATTAAAAATAACCTTATGTCGTGCAGTTTACTTACATATTGTTTGTCTCACATGCATTAACTGTACAACCAGCAGGATAAAAGACACATATTGGTCTGTATTGCGATTTCTGACGGACGGGCGACACATGGGCTTGATAATTAATCTCTCCTGAATGGAGGACTACCGAAGTTGTTCTGTATATTCCCCAGTTCTTTAGGGTAGTCTACACCAGGAGCTTCCGTCTTCATCGATGACGAGAAAGCTGGATCAGGGAAAGAAAACTTCATAACCCTGATATAGAGCTACGCCTAACCCTTTTCGCAGACCCAGAAAAATCAGGGAGTGGCCGTGATTGCAGCCAGGAATCCAACTGTGAAACAACCAAGAACCAACCATTCAACTTAATTTCATAAAAGTCCAAATGATGAAATATCAGTAACTTTGTAGAACTACTGAAATCAAATTCTAGAAGTCCGAAATGATAAGCTATAAATAGTTTTTTGAACTGAACTGAACTTTATTTCTAGAAGTCCAACATGATGAACAATCAGTAACTTTATAGACTGAACTGAAATCAAATTCTATAATTATTGTGATGAACTTTCAGTAACTGTGTAGACAAGATTGAACAAAAGTCATTTTTATTATCCTAAATTCTAATACATATTTGATTTATACATATTCTAATAATATGACATTCTGTTTTCATCAGTAAAGTTTCGTTGTAATTTTATAAAATCAAGATTAGTTTTACTGACTTTTCTTTGGTGTTACAGTGATGTCTAATACTGTATGCCATCTTTGTATTTAATTAATTGGGCCTCTTTCTAATATCTCAGTACCACAGGGAATAGTAGCCTGGATGGATACCTACTAGCTCGTAGACTACTTATAGGATTTTCAAAATAAATCTGCAAGTGATTGTTACTCTATTTTCTTCCTGCGGAACTTTTACTTGCATTTTCCGCAGATTTTCCTTGAGTCAACCTCCAGTGAGGTTATTTGGGCAGTTTTGGTAATTTCATACTTTCACTCATTCTATCTATATCTTTCATTCTAGCCATCCACACTGGTGTATCCCCTTCCATGTTCTTATATACATCTCTCTTTGCCCTGTTGCGTTTGATGGGTGTGTAGATTTTGGTTTACTGCTCGTTTTGCAACCATTATAATTTTAAACATTTTTCTGTAAAATAACGTCTCCGTTTACTACAGCGTTCTTCTTGTCCCCTTATTCAGTGAGTATGATCACTTGTATGCGTCAGTATCATTCATTCATTCACCTTTCAACTCCCAAAGGAGCATAGACCTTTAACAAACTTATGCCAATTCTTCCTGACACGTGCCATCAGCTCAAGGTCGTTTCATGTCTCCTTCATATCTGTCTCCAGTTCTCTTTTCCATGTGTTCTTTTGGTCTTCATCTACCTGTCTTACTCAGGGGATTCCAGAACAAAGATTCTCTGGTAATGATATAAACTTGGTAATGCTATCAACTTGGTAATGCTATCAACTTGGTAATGCTATCAACTTGGTAATTGTCGTAAATTTATTTGAGAGAAAGAGTCTAGAAATAGTAGTCCGGTTTAGAGTGTAGAATGATGATGAAAACTCAGTGATAGAAATGTATAGATTAAATATGATGCTCCACAGAGTGCTGGAGGAGAGTAAAGACAGACTTATTTACGACAAATCGTTTCTCTCAATCTTCTCTTCCACTCTCCTGGTCAAACAATTATTTGCCAGTTTTCCAGACACACGTCTGCGCTCACAACGATTTGTTGCTTCAAACACTCAGACGACGTGGATACAGCTATATTAAACAAATAGGGAATTTTTGGGCTTTTGGGTATTCCAACACAGTCCGATATAAGTTTATGATGTTTATTTACCTTAAAAATCAAATCACAAAAAACCAATATCAAGTGTTACATAAAATTATCATAAGTACAGAAAAATGCAAATAACAAGGTAGGGAGGGGGTGAAGAAGATTGGTATCGACTAAGCCCTTCCCGCTTGTATTAGACAAAGATAAACCCAGTCTCAAGATAGATAGTTATCAGGAGCATAGGAAAGTTAACCCAACAGTGAATTTAATTACTCTGAAAGAGGTGTTACAATATTAGTTATGGTGGTAGACAAAAAAAATACTGTTATCCCAATGGTGTCTTCCCTTTACTAAGCAAAGAAAAAAAAAGGGGGGGGGGGGTGAAACAGAGTTAACAAATTATCCCACTAAAGGAACAATGCCGGGTATACAGAAAACGTATTACCCGGTAGGAAAGTTAACAAATGGTTTTTGCAAAAAAATAAATCTCCTGTCATTCGTGCACACTGTGCGGATCCACACTCATATATACTCACACACTTACCGAGTTGCAGCATCAGACAATCCCTAGAATGATAAACACAGTGATTAACTCTTGACATGTGAAACTGTCTAGCACTTCTATGTCCCGCCCCAGATATTGCGAGTTTTTACTGAGAGCAAATATTCCCGCTTATCGCCGGACTTGAAGTTTAAAGAGTTCTTGTGTTTTATTATATAAAAGGAGTCTATGGGATGGCACTGACCAATTCAAACACAGGGGTGAAAATGAGGTGATGGCAATATTCCTTCACTGCGTGATGACAGCAACTGACCGGTAAAGTTTTTCTAATCCAGTGAGGAAAAACTAGGCTCAGTCACAGTCATTAGATCGGTAATCTCTCACAATAGAGCAGTATATAAACTATCGCTACTGGCACTGTTCATCTTCCAGTTTATCTTACAGATTGTAATTTAATTTGATGATAATAATCAAATGATCTTGGGTAGGCTTTCTTTCATGTAATTATGTTAGCTAGGCCGCACCGGACCACCACAAGATTTACTTTAAAAAAATGTCTCATCAAACTGTCTGGAAGTTTAAGAACCGAGTATGGAAACTCTGAAAGATTTCGTTATTGCTGGGATTGCAAAAGGTGATCAATCTAGAGAAAAAGATAGAAAACCCATAACAACATAATCATACTTTTAAAATCAAATAATCTTCTAAGCGCGCGATAAATTTCCCGTTAAGCCTATTATATATACGCTCGCGTATTTAATTATGTATTTAATAAACACTTCGAGTTCTAGTGGTTAAATCACACATCTTATAGGACTTAAATGAATTTATTAATTATAAATTCCTTCGCGAATTTAAAAGTTAATTTAAGCATTAAACATCTATTATCTTTTTGGAAATAGTATAGCAGGTATTCATTACATTTCAACCTATTGAGACGGTTTAAGGAGTTTAGATTAACACTTTAGAATGAATGAACTAACTTGATCACTTTACACAATTCCTATCACCGTTTTGCACAGAAATAGAAATCACTGCAAAATATAAATGAAAATCCATGGGATAATCTCAAATATCGCTAGTGCTTCTATCAAGTTCTGGCCAGCGAGTGATGAAGTGTATTTCTACGTGATCTGTATATCTACAACTGGAATGCAAGATGAGTGGGACATGAGAAACTTGACAGCCTTTTTTATCTCGGAAGGATTTTGGGGATCTGACCGCCAGACCAAAGAGAGAAGCCGCCCCTGGCCTCTCGTATCTTCGCTCGCTGCTTGCGTCAGCTTTCCCCGTTCGCTCTGGCTGCGATCGGTTCCGTGCTTAACACCGAGATGCGAAATCGTTTCAGGGACCACTACTGTCTTTGATAGCATGCCGCCCGTCCTTCCTGAGATCTCCACCATGCGAGAAACTAGCTTCTCTGCTCGGGGATCGTCTCGGTGTCTTTGATCTCGTGCCGCATACTAAATGAGTCCCGGTGGAATCGGTTCGCTCTGGAGAAACGAAAAGTTACAACAAATGTTCAGGGGTTCTAATGTTTTGAAAAGCTAAAAGTCCCTTTAAATCATCCATCATATCAGGGAAAATTCACTTGTCGAACTAGACGTACGTCACAGTAATGCTATCAACTCGGTAATGCGTCAGTATCAACTCTATGTAAAATCAGAGAAGCATTCATAAATGATTTGTCGCAAGCTTTCGCACATTATTTTTTTTATAGTTTTTTTACAATGCTTTTTTGCTCGGACTATTGCTTTTTCTTTAAATATTGTGTGTGTGTGACGTGGCAGAGTTAATATAGCGCTTGCTTCTCAGGGCAAAGTTACCAGGTTCGAAACCTTTGCTACCCAGCTGTAAATGGTTACCTGAATTTGCTCTGGCGACCAAGCACGAACTTTTCAACAAGTAAACACATTACTTGCCAACTGTTCTCTCTGTGCAGTGATGTTGAGGACTGTTGCATGGTTAACGAGCATTTTGGTTTTATCTTCATTTGGATGGTTGTACCACGCAACACCTCAACTAAGTAGACCTCAAAGAGTACGCGTAAGCGTTGGATGACGCGTTAAGCCTAGTAACGATTGAGTATTGATGCCTTTGGGCTAATAGCAGTGTTTAGATAATGTGTGGCAGAGTCCACTAATATATGTTGAGTCTTAACTCATATATTCAACCGTCAGTGTGCAGGCTCCTAGTTAATGGAATAAGTAATAAATAAAGACTTTTGAGTCCCGAGAATTTGTGAAGGCGTTGATATTAAAACGCAGATCTAGACGCGATATTCTGGATGGAACGCGGTGTATTATAAAACGCGCTATTGAACGCGATAATGTTAAATTGTGGCGTGGACAGCCAAGCTGATAATAATTGATATAGCCTGTGATTTTATAAAATAGACAAGATGTCTTAATAGAAACGTAAAGCCAACGATTAGGCATAATATGTGACGTGATTTTTTTTTTTTGCGTACGCCCGCTATTATTCGAGGCGAAATTTCAGGTTAGTATGTCTAACCTGAGACTGGTTTTTACGTGAGTATCCCTATTTTTCTTGTACAGAGACATGTGTCCCTCGCCATTCAGGCAGATACTCGCCGATTTCGGAGGTACCCATTAGAGCTAGGTCGGCTCAGGAGCCACCAGTCCCTGGTCGGCCACACTCCTTCAAATGTCATCGCCAGGGCTCGAGTTAATCCAGTACAAATCCCGGTCGACGAAAAATCTTCAAATGTTCTCGCCCGGGTTTGATCCTGGGTCACCCGGTCGCCAGCGCAGTTTGGTAACTACTACACCAGCGCCGCTCCCTGTGACGTGATAATGTCAAGACAGTTTGAATAGAATAGTATTCAACTGAAATATATGAACACAGAAAATTAGACGAAGGTCAACGGTTGATATGACCGCTCAGGGTCAAATAGTTGAGAATGCATGATACTGTGATGTCATTCCTTATTTTGAAATGGGAACCACGTATTTCATTCATGTTTTCCATAATGTGATATGTCTTCAGATAATTAAATGGAGAATGTCGTCTCCAGAAGACTATGTGTTGATTGCCATGTTTGATGAGATTCACTACAAGAAGTTTTCATAGTTCTGTCAGTTCGACAATCAAGTGTTATCATTTAACCTATTGAACGAACTAATCTTCATCACATCAATACGAATTTAAAATAAAACAAAACGTCACAAACGAATTGAACACAAAAGACGAGAAATAGAAACATTCGTTCACACACAGTCTATGAAAACGTTACTTACTTACTTAGTCGTTCCCCTTCTATCGTGAGGTGTAGAGGTTTGGAAGAGAGATCGCCAGACTATCCTATCGGCTGACTTCCTCCTGGCCTGGTTCCATTCTAGTCCTCGATCATTCAAAGATTGTCTAATGTTGTCCTCCCAGCGGGCTCTGGGTCGTCCTGGAGGTCTGGATCCCTGGCTCTTTGTTTCCCATGCTTGTCGTGGTAGCCGATCTTCTCCCATTCTGCAGACATGGCCAAACCATCTTAGTTGCGACTGTTCTACTCGGGTCTGCAGGGGGTGGGATTTTAGGCCTTGACGTATCGTCTGGTTGCGGACCATGTCTCTTCTTGTTACTTCAACCACCTTCCTCAGATACTTAATTTCTGAGGTTTGGATCTGGCTTTTGTGGGTTGTAGTCATTACCCATGACTCGCATCCATATGTCAAGACCAGGACATCAGTGTGTCCATACTCATAGGTGGAGCGGTATACAGCCATCTTCGTTTTCTTACCAACCTCTCTCTTGCTGAGGAATCTCTATTTATGGCCTGAAAAAGTCTCCCAGCTGCTGCTTTTCGAGTGGCCAACTCTTCTTTGATGCCTCCCTTTCGGTCTATAATAGCTCCGAGGTATTTAAAGTGGTCGACCTGCTCCAGGACCTGTTCTCCCAGCTTAATCTGATGTCTTCTTTCTTCTCGTGATATCACCATGGATTTTATTTTAGAGCTGCTTATGACCACCCCATTCTTCTCCAGCTCTCCCTTCCAGACTTGCAGGTTGGATTGGAGATGTGCCTCTGATTTAGCAATCAGGGCAACATCATCAGCAAATGCCAGCTCTGAAATACAGACCTGTCTCATTTTCCAGTACCCCACTGAATACTTTCTTGTTCTCTCATTACATGCCTTGATGACATCGTCCATGAGGAGTATGAAAAGAAATGGTGACAGGATATCACCTTGTCTTACACCAGTGGTGGTCCTGAACTCTTCTGACTTATGGTTTGCTGTCCTCACATAATTTCTGCAAGACTCGTAGAAGCTCTGTATAGCATGAATCAGAGGTGCTGGAATGTTCTTCCTTGCCAAACAGTCTCAAAGTTTGCTCCAGGGGACCCTGTCAAACGCCTTTTCCAGATCTATGAAACAAAGATGGATCGCACTCTTATACTCAAGGGCCTTTTCACTCAGCTGTCTGAGTGTGAAGATTAGGTCTTGAGTACTTCGGTTTGCTCGGAATCCGCACTGGACCTCATCCAATTGTGGCTCAGCTAGGCGTCGGAGTCTCTGCTCTAGGATTCTGGAGTAGATTTTACCAGGGACACTGAGAAGGGATATGCCTCTGTGGTTTCCACGTTGTCGATTGTCACCTTTTTTGAAAATTGGTGTTATGATGGCAATCTCTCAATCCTTTGGTATGGTCTTGTTGCACCACGCTGCCTGTAGGACCCTTATATGAAAACGTTAACGGACCCAAATGTTACGGCAGCATTTAATAGACACAATCGAAGTAAGAAGAAATCTAGAAATTTTTAAGATATATTATAAAAGCCCGTAACAAGTGAAAACATTGATGCGGACCGTACAGGATATGATGAGCGCTACGTGGCATTGTCGATACAGCGCTTGTTTTTCCAGACAAAGTTACCGGGGTCAAAACATAGCAGCGTCATACTCCAGTCTACCGAGGTGTAAATAGATTATTGAATCTGCTCTGAAGTTAATGAAGGCAAAGACAGTGATGAAGGGAACCGTTCACACCACATTATAAAGCCGATACCTAAGGTAAAAGGTAAAGGATCCCGTTACAGGCCCATTGAGGCATATTGGGAATATGGTGTTAGGCCCATATTTTCTTGATCATCGGCACACTAGGGGTGATGTGGTTAGCATCACGCCGATACCTAGTATAGTGAATCCTCTAAGTGCACCCTACGGCAGTATCCCATATGAGACTACCTTCACCTTCACCTTCAGAAGACATGCTAGGAATATCAGTCGGTAGACAAAATATAAACTGCTTCTCAGCGTACTGCAAATCGTAATGCAAATTAAATGGAACAGTTTTAAACCAAGTCAATAGGTTCTTCTTCTTCTTCGTACACTCTTAGACGTCCACTTGAATGTTCTCAAAGAAAGCAGTAGTCAGTTTGAGGCTATTTGAATCCCCGTAAAGCTTTTCCACGAAAGGAGCTGGCGTCGGCTATATGCACTTTCTCTGTACCACATACAGTATAAGGGGCAACTTTGAAGCAGATGTTCAGCAGTCATTTTATCAGTGCCACAGTTACACTGATCGGGAGTTCCTATCTTTAGCTTGTTGAATAGATGGTATCTCAATCTGTTGTGGCCAGTGCGGAGTCTGAAGATTACCACTTGTTCTCTTCTGTGGATCTGGTAGTAAGCATCATTCTGTGTGTGCCCTGGATGTTCTACATTCCATTTGTTTCTGTAACTGATTCTGATAAAACTCTTTGCCTCCTCAGAAGTTATGCTTGTATCAGGCTGAGGTAGATGTGAACCTTCTTTTGCCATTCTGTCAGCCTCTTCATTGCCGGCGATGTTACAATGAGATGGGATCCATTGGATCACAACACTTTTGAATCGTTGACAGTTTGTGGAGCACTACTCTGAGGTTCAAATGCCTAGTCACGTTAATAACATCGGATGGAAGATGCAACTCAGAAGTGATGAGTAGAACTGCCCAGGAAAAAGCAGTTATCTAAATAATGAAAAGTATTTAAACAACAATTGGTTGACAATAAAAGTAAGAAAGAGAGTTCTTCCATGTTATAAACAACAATATCTGACACATCGTCGAGAGTCAAGGACAATTAGTAAACAAGAAGGAAAAGCACTATCACAGAGATGTGGTTTTACAAAAGAATGTTAAAAATACCACGGGCAGCTAAAAATAGAATAACGAGGATATATATATATATGTATGTATGTATGTATATATATATATATATATATATATATATATATATATATATATATATATATATATATATATATATATATATATATCCTCGTTATATATATATATATATAGGATTACAAACTACAACTAGAGAGGTAAGAAGCAAAAAAAAAATACGTACCGTATTAATGAAAACTGTGACATTCGTGGCATCATTGTGTCAGTACAGTATTTTCAGTTGTTGTAATTTTTTTTTTTTAAATTAATGAAGAAACATATCCCGTTCAACCTCTGATGGGTTATAATTAGGATATATATTGTTTTCAATTCCAAATAATATGAACAACTGCCGATATGAGAAAGTGGCATCACATTTGTCAAATCATTGTAAATAGGGACAATCACAATTATGCTTATACGTTAAATAAATATATTTAAAAAAATAAAAAAACGAACAAAATCAAGAATAAACTGAACAAGTATAATATTAAAGTGGAGGGGTGTAAAGGCCAGGTGGTTCCAGTTATATAATTAACAGATATTTAATTGACTTTCATCTGTTAAAAGTCATATGCATTGTAAGAACAGCATCAGACCTTCACATTCCCAGCCACTATACAAGGTATATTAACATTTGTTCGTGTTAAATATTGTTTGACTATATTATGCAGTTCCCTAGGTCTGTCTATTCTTAAAACCTCTTCTATATTTGTAGGTAAGTTTGATGCTTGCAAATAATGTAATATTGGTATTCTCATTTGTTCATACCTCTTACATTTTAACAAGAAATGTTCTATATTATTGTCTTGAAGACATCCTGTAAGGTTCTTATATTCTGAAATAGCCTTTTCCCAGCTGTAGTCTGAGAAGTTTCTTATTACTGGGAATTTTCAATTCCCTAGATATCTGACATTTTCTTGTTGTAATCCTTTTACTAGAATGGAAGAAGATCTGCTACCATGACAAGTATAGGAAATTAAAAGCCATGGATCCAGAACCGCAGGACGACCCAGAGTCCGCTGGGCGGACAACAATAGACAATCTTTGAAGGATCGAGGACTAGATTGGATTTAGGCCAGACAAGAGCCCCTTTATCATATAAGAGTTACGCCAACTATGTCAGAATCGAAAACGAGGCTGAGCGACGTAGACGCCATTTTCGGCTGGACAATACCAGGGCTAGTAGCGAGAATAAGCATCGAGAAAGATTTTTTTTTTTAATTAATGAAGATAAATATCCCGTTCAACCTCTGATGGGTTATAATTAGGAAATATATTGTTTTCAATTCCAAATAATATGAACAACTGCAGATATGAGAAAGTGGCATCACATTTGTCAAATCATTGTAAGTAGGGACGATCACAATTATGCTTATACGTTAAATAAATAAAATAAAAACAATAAAGAAGGAACTCTGAACAAGAATAATATTAAAATGGTGGGGTGTAAAGGCCTGGTGGTTCCAGTTATATAACTGACTTTAACAGATATTTAATTGACTTTCGCCATTAAAAGTCATATGTATTGTAAGAACAGCATCAGACCTTCCCATTCCCAGCCACTATATATTAACATTTGTTCGTATTTAATATTTTTTGACTATATTATGCACTTCCCTAGGTCTGTCTATTCTTAACACCTCTTCTATATTTATAAGATATTATATATATATTTATAAATATATTTATATATATATATATATATATATATATATATATATAATATATATATATATATATATATATATATATATATATATATATATATATATATATATATATATAGGAGCCGCGGTAGCATAGTGGTTAGTGCACTGGCTTCCTAGCGCAGTGGTCTATGGTTCGATCCCCAGATGAGGCGGAAAATTTTTAGGCCACAAACGGCTCCTGGGTCGACCCAGCCCCAAATGGGTACCAGCGCTACTCTGGGAAGGTTAAGGCGGCCGGCGTGATGCCGACCACATCACCCCTCGTGTGCCGACGGTCAAGATAATATGGGCCTAACACCATATTCCCAATATGCCTCAATGGGCGTGTAACGGGATCCTTTACCTTTTATATATATATATATATATATATATCTTCTTCTTCGATCCTTAACCACCGACCGTCAAAGCAGTCAGTGGCCATCACGCCTAGTGGCGTCTTGTAGGGCAACAACAAATTGATTCCACTTTGCACGGTCGGTGGCCATCCTTCGTACAGTGCCCCAACTCTGGTTTCCCTCCCTTATTTGTAATAAATGTTTGTACAATACCAAACCTACCCACTATCCTGTTCTCACTGTTCTAGTCTACTATCATTTACTGGACACAGTATTAAGGTCCTAAGGGTCTTGTTGGATTCGGCCTATACTGCTTGATAGAAATACAACAGAAGTGATTGCGTCATTAATAGGCTGAACTGCCCATGGAGGACTTCTGGTGTCGTGTATTGTGGTTCGCACTATTGACCTGCCATTGAAACATCATTTTTTGATGATGGCAGAGCGGATAGTGTGATTCGCTTGCATGGCTAGGCGGGGTTGTCGCACGGAAGGTCCAGTGTTCAAATCCTGGGTAAGCCACTCATGTCTGTTGTTTTTCTGTTGTCTGGTGTTCTACTTCTTTATTTCCTGCGAGTGCCTGATAACATACCTTTATATTTGTTTCATATTAATTTTCTGGTTCACTCTTTGCATCTCAGCCTCCACAGTCCTCCGCCAAGTTGTTTTTGGTCGGCCTCTCTTTCGCTTTCCTTCAGGGGTCCAAAGCATAGCTGTTCTTGTGATGGCATCGGGGTCTCTTCTGAGGACATGACCAACCCAGCTCCAGCGTCTGCCAGCTATGATGGTATACATGTCCTCTTGCTTGCTACGAGTAAGCAGATCTTGGTTGGTGATGGTATTCGGCCAAAAGATTCGGTGAATTTTTCTTAGGCATGTTGTGTGAAAAGAGGACAATTTTGACATTTCCTTCTCTGTGACTCTCCAGCATTCCGCACCATAGAGAAGCACAGAAAGCACGCAACTCTGGTATAATCTTAATTTTGTGCTTGTGATATATATATATATATATATATATATATATATATATATATATATATATATATATATATATATATATAAAAATAATATATATATTTATAAATTTATATATTATATATATAATTTTAAATTATATAATATAAATTATATAATTGTAAAATATAAAATTATATAATAAAAATTATATAATATAATAACATTTTATATTTTTCTCTATTTTGGCTTCCTTATCTTCTATGTTTTGTTTGGTCTTTTCAGTAAGTGAGTAGTCTATGATTGGTCTATGATCTCATATTTTATCTATATTTTACCCCTAGTGTGCCGATGATCAAGAAAATATGTAATTATATAATTGTAAAATATCAAAATTATATAATAAAAATTATATAATATAATAACATATATATATATATATATATATATATATATATATATATATATATATATATATATATATATATATATATATATATATATATATATATATATATATATATATATATATAAATTTATAAAAATTATATTATTAATTAAATTATAATTAATTTTTATTATATTGTTTTATAAGGTAGTATGTTTTGCTAAGTGTTGCAATTCTAACGGAATATTTGTTGCTAAATAGTGGAATTCTAACGGAATATAAAATTCAACGGAGTATGTGTTAAAAATTCACGCTACTGATTCTATTCAATAAACCGGTAAGTAAACTAGTTTTCTTCTTTTTGTTTTGTTAGTTGAAATGCAAAGAATAGTACAAATATGTGCTACTGTATTTGCATCTAATTTTATTTCAAATTATTAGTTAACCTAAACGAAAATGCATACTGGGTCTGAAACTCGCGATTGGGTCCATTTTCCTGCAATACGGGTACAGCCGAAAATGGCGGCCAAATTTTAGTTGGCGTAACTCTTATATGATAAAGGGGCTCTAGGCCAGACGGAAGACAGGCGATAGGATAGTATGGCGCTCCCTCCTCCAAAATCTCTACACCTTACAGTAGAAGGGTGACTAAGTAAGTTATCCTTTTGCTTGTAAACGTAATTCATGTCTAAATAAAATTTATTTAAACAAGATCGAACAACATAAGTCAGCTAGATTGTTTTTCTTTTTTTTATTCGCACAGTGAAAGCATGGGATTACTTTAGACCAGGAGTCGGCAACCGATCTTTCATACTAGACTGGAAGTATAGGGACAAGACACCTTTCAAAACGCAAAAAAATGGGCTGATGGATGACTGATTGTACAAGAGAAGGTGTATTAAAAAACACACACAAGCTACTAGAACTGTCCATTCCCCTCGCTTAGATCAGTCTGTGACCCAAGAAACGCAAACAGATGTGACAGTTAAGATACGCCGCCAAAAGGTTGATGATCCTACGCGTTGACCGTAAAACATAAAAAGAAATGACCCGTATCCGTCAGGACATCATCGAACTAAGCGCCTGCTTACATCATTCATTCAGGCTTTGCACGCAACCGTGTGTCCTTGAAACTGCAGCCGTCGTTAGGTGACAAAGTAAATGGCACGGAGACTAGAGCAAGAAGTTAAAAAAGTGCAAATATTTCTTATTTTTAAATCTGACATATGTACACATTAAACACTTAAATTTGTACAAAAAATCTCTTCAATTACTCAGAGACCTTTCTCAAATGTTGAGGCATCGCCCATCCTGAATTCCCTCTCGGCCAATCCATAAGCGATCTGCATGCACCAAGAAAGCACGTGATGTAAACATTGGCGTGTATGCACGCCACAACCATAGTAAAACCACGTGCACACGTACCATGAACGCATACGTTAGTCACATGCTCAGTCCTTTCTGATTGGTTAAGCTAGACATGCCCCCATTATTTCATTGGACGATGCGTCCCCGCCCTCGCCTTGAAAATTTACTATGCTGGGGACAGACAATTTTTAGGAATAAGCCTTTACGGTAGAATGACCCCACGGTACTCACACATTGTGTCAGTAAGAAGATGAGCAAGGTAGATGTTCATTTCCGGCTATCCCTAAATTCCACCGTTGGATTACACTGTAAGTTTTATCATTTCCATATTAAATATCGTTACCTGGTATTATATAGCGTTATGTTGTGCTAGGACGCGAAATATCTTGCTGCAAATGTAGGCTACTCATTTGTTTGCACCTTCTATGAGACTATCTGGTCTTTAGTAAAGCAGTCGGGTGATAGAGCAGAATATAACACATAGGCCTAGGTCAAGCTTAGCATTAAACCGTTTTAAGTATCATTTAGCAAGGGGGTGGGGGACTAGAAAACTCGCATCTGGTTTCCAAAACCACCTCGAAAATCTCAAACACCGCCACACATACACACACCCATTGAAATAAATCGATTTCAGCAAGTTAAAAAAAAAAAAAGATAACGTTAGTCGTTATGACTTTTAGTTTGACGAAAATATTTAATTAAATAAAGCATTTTACGGTTATTCACACGTGTGAGATATACATACAACTGGTTTAAAAAGAACCTAGCATTATTCTTTTAATTCATTGCTACATGGGTTAGACAATGTGTCAATGCACTTAGGTGAAGGTTCAAAGTCCACAATGTGACTGTCTTTATTATCTGGACAGATGGCGTCTTTTCGGCAGACCGGTAAATGCAGTGGCTTCGCCACCGCAGCACGTCCCCGGGCGGATAGGGGTGGTGGCTGTGGCACTAGAGCCCCTCCGGGGCAAGGTACACACGCCTAAGCAGTCTAACAAAGCCCATTACTGGCAGTTGACTGACCGCCTCAGAAGCCCAAATCGATGGTTGTCTCGGTAATCGTCCGGAAGCTATGACCTCCTCTGCAGGGTAGGGAGGCTCAAACCTCTTGGCAGCGCACACACGCCATAGTGGGCCTGGTGTAGAATGTCTGAGAGTCTAGGAACTCCCTGGGGTTGCAAGAAAGCTCTGCATAACGAACCCTCTGTGGATGGGAAGGAGCTATGATGCTGATTAGCTTCTGACCAGGTTGGTAGGAAAGTCCACAGACACCCCAGCTTTACAGTGCCAAAGGGATTTGTCCCATGGCCGCTGGTTATGTCATCATCATCATCATCATCATCTGGACAGACTCTACCATCATTATAAATTTAATTCAATTTTAGGTGCTTTGGTGGGAAAATATAGTTGTGTCAGAGGAGAGAAAGAAATTTTATAACCATTGCTCCCTACAGGGCCGTAGATAGGGGGTTTGGGGGGTTCAAACCCCCCCTCCCCCCTTAGGGTTTGGTGAAAAACATTTGTGGGGAAATTATACTTTTATAACCCCCCTAATTAAGTCCTATCTACTGCCCTGGCTCCCTACGGCATTGTTAAGAGGCGCCTACATATAAGGTTACGTAAATTGGTGGCAGTACCATAATGTAAAACAACTTGCTATAGAAACCATCACAGCAATAGCATATTAAGTGCATTCATGCAGGCTTCCCTGGGACCAGCTGCGGCAATGAACCCATGCTTATTAAGTAATGCAGAAGAAGATAGAAGCAGAAGTTGGTGATTGCCTTGTGACTCCTGATTACTGCTTGACTACTTCAGTATAATGTAGATATATAAAGGTAAAGATACTGCTGTAGGGGAGCAAAGTGTTAGAGACTTCATTATACTAGGTCCAGCTTCGAGGTGGGGTGACCAGTTCCCTTCCTCACTGCCTTTGCCTTCCCTAATTCCAGAGCAGAGTCAGGTACCCAATTACAGCTGGGTAAACGAGCGTAGCACCATGCTTTCAACCCGGTACATCTGCTGCAAAATGCCATTGCTCTTAACCAATCTGCCAGTTGGTTGCTCAGTATAGATATTGTATACTGTTTGATTTTTAAGATACTCTGTATACTTTAATGATCATCCCGGGTCGGTTTGTACTCATTCTCATGATTTTCCTTTTTGCTCCTCGGAGCATGGAGCCACCACTGCAGTAGGTCAATTTTTAGGCAGATCACACCAAAGTATTTATGTGACCTTGCCGTGATGATTTCTGTAGCAGTTTATCGTACATGATGATGTTGCCAGCACCATAGACAGCCTCGTATTAGTCACCTCGTATTAGTCACCTCGTATTAGTCACCTCGTATTAGTCACCTCGTATCACATGCTTGATGGAGCCGTGGTCTTCCTCTTTCTTTATCTCCTCAAAGTAGCGCCGGCAACTACACAGTTTAGCTTGACAAGAGTACCTGACTCTGCTCTTGAGTCATCCAACTCGTAAAACTGGACGTAGTATAGTGAAGTCTCTAACACTTCACTACCCTAAAGCAGTATCTGCTATGGAACAACCTTTGCCATTTACTCGTAGAATAAGTATACAGAGATAAAGGTCAGTTTCATTTGAATTTAGGATTGTATATAATTTTTGGGGAATATATAAGTGAGGGAAGATAGCTGATAAATAAGGTAGGACAGTGGGTCTCAACCGGTATCCTCCTAAGATTATAGTAATTATGAGTGCTAAGAAAGTGTTTTGAACTTCTACTACACCTCTCATCTCGTAAAAATAGAAAAAAGAAAGTCCCAAATACGCGTGTATCATTAAGAATCTAAATGATTTCACGATTAGCTGATAAATATTTAATTAAAAGCTAAGCACATGAAAATACACCATTTTGGATGCATCGTCCGAGGTACTCCTTAGGGAGGGGTGATACGTCAGAATGATAAGCACCCCCCTACTTATTTACACATATTTTTAAACAATTAAAAAACTAAATAACGAATTTTTAAAAATGTGACAACTTGATAGTTTTATTATACAGTAACTCAAAAATATTCATTTTTATTTTTAAAAATAACTGTTTATAACATGCTTACATAAAAGTAAGGTACAAATACAAAAAGACAACATTTGATAAAAATTCATACATATTTTATATTATACTCTTTAGCATACCATTTTTTAATTTAGGATTTGCCACCCAATACAAAAATTATCCACCTCTTGTCACAAAGTCCTTTGCTTTTGCGGCTCCATTGAAGTCCCATTGTGTCGCCTGCCTGGCGCCGTCTTTTGTCTCATTGTTGTATGGCTTTTCCCTTTATTGTTTTTCATTGTCCCGCCACGTAGAATTACTAACAAACTACGTTTGTAACCTTTAGAGTACTTACCATGCCCAGTTCTAGACAATGTTTTAACTCATCCGTTGTCCGACCTAACGATTAATTACATTTAAGTCCCAAATTGGGGGGGGGGGGGGGGGATACTGGAGCAGATGATATCAAATAAAGGTTTTCAAAGTCCCAAGGGAGGGGTGATTGCCCCGTCGCCACCCCCTTGGATCCACCAATGCTCCCTGGTACCTCTTGAGGTGCTTCCCCCTCACCTAGGTATGCATAGCTCTTGTTGAAAACTACAGCTGTAGGACAAAAGAATATGTGTAAGAGAATAATAGCATTTAATCAAATCTTTTATTTGATGGTTCCAGTAATGTGTTAATTTATTTTCATCTGTTACCATGACTTTTTGTTTTAGATGAAGAAAAGGGCTGTTTGTTGTGCTGTTGGCAATGCCATGGAGAGGGATGCAGCAGAATCCCTATTGTCCATTTCCCGTGGGTTGACAAGGAGTCCATCAGCTAGCATTCCTGAAAGTCAGCCAATACCTTCTGAATTGGTGCCAGACATAAGCTTGCAAGATAAGAATTTGAGCTCAGACAAAATGCAGAGCACATTAGAACAGGTACGTATGAAAAAAAATCTTCAAGTATATTTCTTTTTTTAATGGTAGGGCCTTCTTTTTTTCTCCATATTTGCTAGCCTGTGTCATTAACTAAAAATCAGTGTGGTAAACCCAAGGAAGGCCCTGCTGCCACAGGCAAGACATTAATCAGTCATAGCTTCCTCTAGGCTTGAACGGTTTTTTTTTTGTGTGGGATCAAAACCTGGTAGCAACACACTGCAGTCTACCCAGGTTGAAAAGGGTACCTGACTCTGCTCATAAAGCTGGACCTAGTATAGTGAAGTCTCTAACACTTCACTTCCCTATGGCAGCATCTGCTAAGGAACAGCCATTGCCATTGACTCATCAAATAAATATACAGAGATATAGTTGATTGTAATATGCTGCGACATGTTATGCCACTGGATGTTCAGTATTTTTGTGACCATTTTGACACGTTATTATTTCATAGCCTGTAAATTTGATTCTTACTCGATTGAATACCAGGACTTATATTATTGATCCAAGAATAGGGTCACTGCACCCATCAAAACATATTAAAGGCAACCAGGAAGGGTTGTTCATGAAACTAGAAACTTTATCATAAGCAAAGTATCACTGAGACCACTGCAAGTATCACTGAGACCACTGCAAGTATCACTGAGACCACTGCAAGTATCACTGAGACCACTGCAAGTATCACTGAGACCACTGCAAGTATCACTGAGACCACTGCAAGTATCACTGAGACCATGCAAGTATCACTGAGACCACTGCAAGTATCACTGAGACCATGCAAGTATCACTGAGACCACTGCAAAGTATCACTGAGACCACTGCAAGTATCACTGAGACCAATGCAAGTATCACTGAGACCATGCAAGTATCACTGAGACCACTGCAAGTATCATGAGACCAATGCAAGTATCACTGAGACCATGCAAGTATCACTGAGACCACTGCAAGTATCACTGAGACCACTGCAAGTATCACTGAGACCACTGCAAGTATCACTGAGACCACTGCAAGTATCACTGAGACCACTGCAAGTATCACTGAGACCACTGCAAGAGCGTAGGTTTGCTGCAGTAGGGTTCAGCTACATTGGTGCCTCCATGCTCATTCAATAAAAATTGAAATAAAAACATTTGATTCCAGTTTCCTGCCCTGTAGATTTTAATTTGTTCTCATTTTTCTTACATTGTAAATATTACTCTATTGTACATTTATGCCTGGTACATTTTTTGTTTCACAAATTTAATTAAGTAATTTTCAGAGTTGACCATTTTGTAACATAATATTCAAAGTTTGCCATTTTAAGTCTATTAGATTGTTCTTGAAGAAACTGACAGACACTTTAATTACTTTTCTTTGTTGTTGTCTGACGTTTCATCCTATTATATCACAGACGTTTCACCCCATTTTATAACATAGTTGACATGCAGTGAACTATTATTGTTTGAACATTTTGGCTTGTTATGTGACACTGTGTAAAATGCAAATAATTCATTTCCTTTTTTTCCTTTCTTTTTTTAAAGATTCTGAAAGGAAAGACAGTGAGCAATTACATTCATCTCAGCTCGATGGACACATTATCAAGTCAGCGGAATTCTGTCATTATTTCAAGACCATCATCTACGTATGTGTCTTCCTCATTTGCACCAGTAAAGTCAATAACATCAAGCACAGTGGTTTCCAGTGCATATGTACCTCCAAGCAGAACCACTACAAAGATATTTCGTGGTCATAAAAGGCGGTTTCAGGAAATGTGCTGCGAGACCAACTTTGATCATTCATCTCCAAGTCCACTTCCTCCAAAATCTCCAGGCATGGTATCATCATTGTCATCATCTTCAGTTGCTCCAAATGAAGCCTTGGATCTATCTGTACCTCTGAAGGCCAAAGGCAAGACAGACAGTCAAAGCACTTTTGTTTCCCTTCAGGATGATCAGTGTGAACTAATGAGGTCTCATTCCCCAACTTCTCTCTTTTCTCAGTTTGGGCAGTGCAGCTGTGATTCCTGTTTGGATTCTCACCGACCTTTAACTCCATATTTTGCAGAAGACTTGCCACGATGTCTTACTCCACTAGACCCTGGACCCTGCCAAGAATTTAGTGCGCCAGGGTCTGTAGACAATTTTGATTCACATTCTCAGTCATCACATGATGGTGATGATCTTGATGATGATGATGATGTTGCTGGTGGTGATCATGATTATATCTCACAGTCAGGGTCACAGTCATACCCTGTTAAGTTTTTTACTCCACTAACCACAGCAGAAACGGAGCAAAATAAATTGACCATCATGTCACCTGATTCATCATTCGCCAAATCCACTGTCTCCTCAACTGACAGAGAGCCCGAAGTCAGCAAGGAATGTTCCACACCACTTAAGTCTTCCATAATTTCCAGGAAGGAGAGAATCAAATCACACTCTTTCTCAGAAGATAGTGCAGACTACAGTGATACCATGACATCAAGACAGCAAAAAGATCATGATTCACTTTATTCTTTTCCACCTTCTGAGAAGTTCTTGCAAAGCAATTCTAGTCAGGAACCAAAATTAAAGGTTTATTCTGAGACATGTAGTAAATATTTAGACTTCTGTGGCAATCAGAGTTACAGCGTTCCTGGCAAAGTGCCAGCACCTCAGAAAAGTACGACCTTGGAAGGCTTTTCACAGCTGAGTTCACTGCTGAGATCTTCAGCTAACCCCATCCCCCTCACAGCAACTAGTCCACTTCAGACAGTGATTTCTTCTTCTCAGTCACCAAAGACTTCAACAAGCAAAATCAGCAGTCAACCCACAGCTTTACTACCATCTGTGATTCAAAGTATAGTTGTTAGTAAACCTCAGCAACTACCTCAAAGACCACTAATAACTACTCAACCCACTCATGTCATTACCACATCTACCACTGGAATTATAAGCAGTAAAAGCTCCCCAGTCATCATTTTGCCATCAGATCAACTCACCGTTCCTCTATTACAGATAGCCAATCAGGGCAGTGGTGGCACACCACCAATAGTACAAGTCATTGTAGTGAATTCATTCAGCCAGCCTCCACCAATGAACAACATTGCCTCACCTAGGGGTTTAGACAATTTCCAACCTATTGCACCAGCTCCTGTTTTACTTGCAGCTGTTGAGTCTAGAACACACGAGACTTCTGTGAATGAACTGCACCGACGTCGGACTCATAAGTGTCACATTCCAGATTGTGGAAAGACTTACTATAAAAGCTCACATCTGAAGGCACATGTTCGAACACACACAGGTGAGGGACATGATAAAGAAGTTTTTAATTTGTGACAAAAAATTTTTGAAGTTGTTAAAACATCAACTTTCTGTAGCTTGCATGGTAAATTTTATATTTGTTATTTCCACATTATATTGCTTTTATTCTATCTGGCTATATGTTTGCTGTCATTTTGTACTTATATTTTATTTAGATCCAAGTTATTACATCTAAAATTTAGACAACCTAAATTAGTATAAGCAAATTAGTGTAGTCCCAAAGCAGATACTGCTGTATGGGAGTGAAGTGTTAGAAACTTCACCTAAATTAGGTCTCAGCTTTATGAGAGGGGGGGGGGACCATTTCCCTTTCTCACTGCCTTTACTTTCCTAAACTCAGGAGCAGGGTCAGCTATTTTTATAGATGGGTAGATTTTAGCATGGCGCAACCAGACTTTGAACCTGGTCCCTTTGGATCAAGAAGCAAGTGCTTTAACCACTTGGACGTTCTAAATCTGCTATAGCAGTATGTCCAGAGTGTTTTTTTTAAATGTATATGCATTTTTAATTCTGATAACTCCATTATCATTTGAGTCAGAATTATGCCATTGTCATATTTAAAGTGACAAATATTCATAATGTCTACCAGCTGCAGTAATGCATTGTTCACAGCAGTGAATAATGCATTACTCACAGTTATTCTGTATTGTTACTACCGTAATTGAGTAGTGAAACACGCAGTTTTAGTGTGATGCTTCAAGTCTTTCAGTGTACGCATGCCGAGATAAAGACAAACCTTCTGTAGAAAACTTCTCAAGTGATAATCTAAAGGCATACTCATTTGATATCTAGCATTATACTACTCTATTCCTGCAAAATAGCTAAATTCCATCTCAGATTATGAGTGGATAATGAGTGAATCATATGCATTCAAAGTATGCATACATAATTTTGAAACGCCATGTATATGTCAAATAGGTTGACAGGACATGCAGAGTTCTTCATGAAGGACAGCTTACAGAACCGTTTGGGATAAAATGGAAGTGCAGCAGGGATGCCTCTTGTCTCCATTTCTTTTCTTACTAGCAAAAGACTGGGTTATGAGAACATCGACAACACAAAGCAGAAATGAAATCCAGTGGACTCTGACTAAGCAGTTGGATGATCTGGATTTTGCTGATGACTTGGCTCTTCTGTCCCATAACCATAATCAGATGCAGGACAAATTGAAAACACTCGATGAGAGGTCACAGCAATTGGGTCTGAAAATACACAGGGAAAAGACAAAAAATAATGAGAATAAATGCAGGTAATGATAACAGGGTTGAACTTGAAGAAACACCACTACAAGATGTAGAATCGTACACATATCTTGGCAGCAATATAGACAAAGTTGGAGGGACAGACAGTGATATCAAAATAAGAATACAAAAAGCAAGAGGAGCTTTCATTGCATTGGGAAATATATGGAGATCAAGAGAAATCGGATCCAACACGAAAATAAGAATCTTCAACTCAGATGTGAAGTCAGTACTATTATATGGCTCTGAAACATGGAGAACAACAAAGACAACAACTAAAAAGCTACAGACTTTCATAAATGGGTGCTTGCTTAGAATCTTTCTTCTTTGATCCTTAGTCGCCGACCATCCAAGCAGTCAGTGGCCAACACGCCTAGTGGCATCTTGTAGGGCAACAATAAATTGATTCCACTTTGCTCGGTCGGTGGCCATCCTTTGTACAGTGCCCCAACTCTGGTTCATTCTTTGCATCTCAGCCTCCAAAGTCCTCCGCCAAGTTGTTTTTGGTCAGCCTCTCTCTCATTTTCCTCCAGGGGTCCATAGCATTGCTCTTCTTGTGATGGCATCGGGGTTTTCTTCTGAGGACATGGCCAACCCCAACTACAGCGTCTGCCAGCTATGATGGTGTGCATGTCCTCTTGCTTGCTCCGAGTAAGCAGACCTTGGTTGGTGATGGTATTCGGCCAAAAGATTCGGTGAATCTTTCTTAGGCATGTTGTGTGAAAAGAGGACAATTTCGACATTTCCTTCTCTGTAACTCTCCAGCTTTCCGCACCATAGAGAAGCACAGAAAGCACACAGCTCTGATATAATCTTAATTTTGTGCTTGTGCTGTATTGAGAGGACTTCCAGATGTTGTTTAGGCTTAAAAAAAAGGCTGTTCTTGCTTTGTTCATTCTGTTGTTGATGTCTTTGCTTGCTCCGCCGTCTGGTGTTACGATGCATCCTAGGTATGTGAAGGTGTCTGTCTGTACCAGTTGCCGATTCCTTACTGATATGGGCTCAGGGTTGCTCACATTGAGCGTCATGACCTCTGACTTCTTTAGATTGATGGTTCAAGCCCACCTGCTGGCTATACTTATTAAGTCTATCCGTTTTTTCCTGGATGTGTTGATGTGAATGTGCTAGTAGTGCAATGTCATCTGCGTATTCCAGATCTTCCAATGTAGAAAATGTAGTCCATCTTATTCCTCTTGGACTGCCTCTGTTGTCTGGCGCATCACCCAGTCTATGACTGTTAAAAATAGAGTGGTTGATTAGGGGCATCCCTGTCGTACTCCTGTCTTCACCTCAAAGGTTAGGTTGCTTTGCCCAATGCTACATGTAAAGTTGGCATAGAGGCTTTTTATGATTGACACTATGCAGCTTGGAATTCCATAAGCCCTCAGTATTTTCCATAAACTGTCCCTATGTGTACTGTCTTCTTCTTCTTCTTCTTCTTCTTGCGATCGCATCTTTGATGATTACACCGTCAGACGAGTTCTCATGATGAATTCGACTGTTGTTTGAAGTTCCTCTTTAACTCCATATAGCTTTGAGTTTAGTGTTGAGTCATTCGGCCAGTATATCTTTCTTAACTGGTCATACAGAGGACAGTCCTGTAGAACATGCTCAGCAGTTTGTTCGTTTAATCCACATGTGCACAGTGGTGAAGCAGACAATCGTAGCTTGTGCATGTGTTTATTCAGTTTGTTATGCCCTGTCCTGAGTCGAAAAATAGTTATCTGTCCCTGCCGGTCGAGAGTGTGATAGTCGTCTTTGGGTTGGTTCTGTTCTCTTCTGATAGTCTGGATAGCTCTCTTTTTCTCAAAGTATGTGACTTCATTATCTTCTAGTTCACATTCTCCTCCCTTTTTTGCAAGTTTATCTGCCTTTTCATTTCCGGGTACACCACAATGAGATGGTTACAGTGCATCTGTGAGGATGACTACCTGGTGTGGCAGTCAGAGTGGTGGTGTTATAAATCATATTTGCAGCTTGCTCTAGAGCTTGAACCTCAGCTGTATAGTTGGAACAGAATTTACCAGTGGGAATGTGCCTAGTCTCATAGTGGTTGTCAGGATATGAGATAAAGATACCGGCACCTCCATTCCTAACAGCATTAGTTGCTGATCCATCTGTATAGGCATGTATCCATGATTGATCGGGATAGCTTTCTTGGATCATACTCAATGTAGCAGCTCGTTTTTGCAGATCATTATACTCACATCCACTTGTGAGACCACTGACTGTTGTATTAATTTGGAGGGCACTGCTGGCCTGCTCCCATGGTACAGGGTATAGGGTGGGCTTCAGTGGTGTTGTCTTCATGGATAGGTCTTCTTGATGCTGTCTTATAAGTCTTTTCCCCCCGATGCACAAAGCTGCTACGCTTTAGACGTCCCAATGCCAGATCATCTAGTCTTGCCTTCATTGGGTGCATTGGCATACTGTTGTACTTTTCCATCTGGATCATGGTTTTTGTGTCTCTTCTGTGGGACAATGTCTGTAATCCAGCAACCTTCTGCATCTCTGTTATTGGTGTAGTTTTCATGGCTCCTGTAATGAGCCTGAGAGCTTGATTTTGCACCTTGTCCAAAGACTGCAGATGTGAGTTAGCAGCTGATGACCATGCTGCTGAGCTAAACTCTAAGTGTGGTCTTATTACTCCATATAAATCTTCTTTAGATTTCGTTCATTTGCTCCCCAGTTGGTACCTGCTAATTTTCTGAGTATGCCTAGTCGTCTTTGGGCCTTTCCTTCTGCATTTTCAATATGCTTATTCCATGTAAGCCTTTGGTCGAATGTCACCCCAAGATAGGTGGGGTAGCTTTCTTCCTTGATCACGGTTGTCCCTAGGCGTATGTTAGCTGATTTGTCCTTGGGGGCGAGGGAGAACAGTGTTGTGGAGGTTTTGTCTGTGTTTATTGTGATAAGCCATTTCTCTGCCCATGACACTAGCATGTCTGCTGCCCGCTGCATTCTATAATTTGCTGTGGTGACATTTTCATCAGCGCACCAGAGTACTAGGTCATCTGCATATAAGGCAGCTTTAACTCCTGCAGGGAGATCTTTCACCAGGTCATTGATGTAAACAAGGAAGAGTGTTGGGGAAATTACTCCTCCTTGAGGTACCCCCTGATGGAGCAATACTTTTCTGCTCTGCAGACCGTCAAGAGTGACTTTAGTTCTCCTGTTATGCAAGTATGACTGGATCCATTTCATCATCATGCCTTGGATTCCACTTCTCCTAAGTTTTGCAATGAGGCCATCTTTCCACACCTTGTCAAAGGCCTGCTTGAAGTCGACCCAGATCGTTAGGACCTTTTTCTTCTCCTGGAAGTCATCTTCTATTGCTTGAGACAAGTAAGTAACTTGGTCTTCTATACTGTAGCATTCTCTAAATCCAGCTTGTTCCGGCACCAGGATCTGCTCAGACTCTCTAAATACCATTTCAATCTGTGGTTGACTATTCGCTCCATAGTCTTCCCAACACAGCTTGTGAGACTGATTGGCCGGTAACTTGCAGCAGCCTCGGTCTTACATTTCCCTTTCTTTAGTATGGGTATTGTGATGGCTTCTCTCCATACTTGGGGTACCGTTCCTTTCAACCAGCTGTGGTTGAATATATCTCAAGCAGTTTTGTCTTTGCTGCTGAGCTCAGATTTACTAGCATTTCATTTCGTTGCTGATTTTGTCTGGGCCGGGTGACTTTTGAAACTTAAGCTTGGAAATAGCCTTCTGTAGTTCTCCTAGTGTGATGGGTTCCCTCATTGGGGCAGGAGTATCTGTCTGTCCCATGGTTGCCAGTATTTCTTTTCTTATCTCTCTCTGATGGTCTATGTTAATGGGTAAGTTGCTTTCTGAACTGTATCTTCTAGCAAACAAGTCTGCAGCTTGTTTTCCTCTGAAAAAGTTTGCCACCTTCATCCAATGTGATAGTCTGCCTTGGTGAGGAACGCTCTTCATTTAGAGACTTTGACTAATCTCCAAAGTTTCCTGCCGTCTTTCTCAAGGTTCAGCGATGCCGTTTTTAGTTCTCCAGCTTTTTTCCGCTTTTTTCTTCTAGCTTTGTTCTCTGAAACTCTGCTACAGCCTTTTTCCATTTGTTGTGAGTTTCAAGTGAAGGCTGAGACTCTGCGTCCTTTCTAGCCCTGTCCATAGCTTCCTGACGTTCTTGGAGTGTGCTGGACCAGTATGGTATGTAGTTACGCCGGCATCCTTTGGGAATGGTTTCTTTTGCAGCTTGTAGTATGCATCTGTTGAAGTCTTTTACCACTTCATTAATGTCTCTGTCTGTACCTTGAGGGTAGACAGCAGCGTGTTCACCTGATGCCTGAATAAACCCCAGTTGGCTTTTTTGTAGTTCCATCTTGTAATGGCTGGGCCTGTACTGAGAGTTGCACTCTGGACAGTAAGAAAGATTGGGCGATGGTCGCTTCCCCCTAGTTGGTCTCCTACTTCTCTACTAATAGATCCAGCTATATCTGGTGGAGAAGGCAAGATCTGGTGTTGAAGTTGTGTGCCATCCTCTGGAGTAGAAGGTAGGAGTATCTGTGGCATTAGTGACTAGGATTAGGGAGTGATCATCTTGCCAAGTTTCAACCTCTTCACCTCTGTGATCCAGATGGTTATAGCCCCAGCTCTGGGAGTGGCTATTAAAGTCTCCAACTGCTATAATAAGTTGGTGACAGTAAATAGTTCAGGAGTTCTATTTCCATCTTTGTCTACCTTTATCTGCTAACAGCTGATATTTCTGCTCCATCCATGAAGGGATTTTTTCCTTTTCGTCGTGTGCAGGAATGTTATTCCTTACAAGAGTAAGTACTTCCTCCTTTTCGTCTATCTTTTCTGTTATCTGAAGCATGTGATATCCCCTTATTTTAAAGGTATTGATCTGCTTTTCAAGTGAGTCCTCTTAGGATACAGCAAACACTGACGTTTGCTTCTCATACAAATGTAGTTTTTAGCTCTGTCCTTTTTTTGCTATCACATCCTGCTTGCTGTTCTACACTGGTCTGCATTTCAAGAGAGTGCAGATCCCCCCCCCCCAGTGACAAGTGGCACACTTCTGGGTTTCCCTCCTTTTTTTGGATTGTTGCTACTCTTTAGGTCAATCTAGTTCGGGTCACCCAGGAACTAGACACCCATTCTCCTCGGCCGTCTGTATGAGTCCACAAGACTGTCTAGAGGTCCTCCAGTGGCAGAGCTGCTCTTCTGATGGCTCCACAAGACTCCCCAGTGGGAACAAGAGATGGAAGAAGCTTACGCACCTGGCGACGGTGGGAGCTACGGCACACAGGGCGAGCACAGTAATGAGATGAAACCTGTTGATTGCATAAAAAAAAAAAAAAATAGAACGAGGCGTGATCCTTGTTGGTTTTCACCGGGCGACCACAGTAAAACGTCTATGAAGAAGCAAAAACCGGGAGAAAGGCGCATAACTCATCACCTTAACTCTGTTTATAATTCGTAATCACCGATAGTTTAGTTTCCCTAGTAATAGACTATACGGAGAAGGGACTGCTTCTGGCCTTGACTTGGTCTCTGTGCGGCGGTGGAGACAGTAGAAACCTTTTGTTCCCATGAGGATGCGGCCGAGGTTATGTGTGAAAAATAGGGATGAAATGAGCCCTGGTCTATTCCTGCCATCCTGCAACCGACAGGAGGAACTCTGACCTGAGTGTTTGTTGAAGGTACACTTTTATGCTGGCCTGGTCAACGCATAACAGGGACTTTACAGTGGTTCTAAGTTCGCCATGTAGTTTACAGGGGTGTATTGTTGCACAACACATAGACTATGTCTAATAGATCACAAATGAGTCTAATGGCTCTGATGCAGTATTCACCGAAAGGATTTAGTCTATAATTCCCATTAATACCCCCACTCACCTTGAAATCATGCCATGTAATGCCATCTCAGTCAAGAGCCAGATAAGTCTGGTTTATTCAATGGTTCGCAAGATCTCATGATGCAATTCTGGAGATTATAATGGTACATTGAGTTCATGAATTGTCAAAATTACAGGGGGGGAAGGGATTTCTGCATCGTGCTTTCTAAACCTTGTCTGGATTGGAGAAAATGCCATGTATGTGAGGACGGAGACTTAATAACTGTAGTCCCTCAGTACTTAGACCCCGCTCCCCAGGGTACAACCTAAAAATTATGTACACAAGTTTGAAGGACGGTCGGCCTGGGGACCCTGTGTCTTCAGTGGGTGAACGTTGTTACTCTTGCCTTGTCTGATATTATCCTAAAGGAAACATTCGATGGAGATGCTACTTCTCGCATTTTTGGCTCCAGTTGGCAAAGTACTGGATGGATCAGGACACTAACGCGCAGTTGCCCCCGCATCCGGCGTTATCTTTAAACCTTGCGAGATGAGTCATTAGGGTAAAAAGTCATCTGCTTGGCATTGTGATGTACCGTGGAACCTGGCCCCAGGGAACAAAGTGTAAACTGCTGGAGCCAGCTTGGGGGAGGATAAAAGGGGGGTGGGGGTGGGGGGTTGTTTTCCACTCCTTAGATACGTAGCCAAGTTAGGTTAGGTGTGCAATGGTCAGGCGAACAGTGTGCGGTCGGTTACATGCTGGGTTACCGGCCGAGATTCCTCCTGAGCTCTAGGCTTGTGACAAAGTTTGAAGGCAATGGTGTCCTGAAGTAGAGCATGGCTGGATCTTCAGTCAGCAGTCCCATGGGCAACTCCCTAGACTTGGATTATGCTCTAACCACAGGAAGGGCGGTACGGTGAAAGTGCAGTTTTCCATTAATCTGACTGTACAGATATGTTTTGAGAGACGGCAAAGATATCAGTGCTTACATTCCTCAGGGGATCCTCGAAGTGTGGCACTTTACCACGCTATAACTGACTGTGAGTGTACAAATGACTGAAGAGACCTGGACACACCGCTACATTCTATTTCAGCTGGGCATAGAACAGACAGTTATCCACTAAGGCCCTCAAGGGAGTGTATCATCTAGGCGGGGGGAAACCACTTACCAGAAACAAACGCGGAGTTGACCACCCCGTCACATTTCACTGTTCTGAAGACTTGTGCCTGCCTGCGCGACAGTCAAAATATAATGAATTAAGATGTACGACTGTCCGTTGCTGCATTTGCAATCCAGATTGAAAGGGAAAGCAACATTCATTCAGCTGGCCAAGCAGTTTATACTGATCTGCTTCATGTGTATGATCTACTAAAAACAGTTGGGTTTGAAAGGACAGTGGATCAGGTCTCCATTAAGAGACTGAGACACAGTCGGAAAGCGCATATGCTGGCTTCCTTGGGGCAGATGTGACAATTAATTTAATGGACCTTGTTTTCTGGAAAGCTGCAACCATAGCTGGCTGGAACAACCGAGTGGGCTATGGAATTCAGGGTCTGGACAGTTAATTTATTTTCAACATGGAAGGGCTTTATTCACCATTCTTTATACCACTGTGATGATTTCTTTGAAGTTGAAAAGCTGCAGTAACCAAGGCCTCAGGAACATTCAATTGTGTCTCTGGAGTGGGAAAAATTCACTGCCCATCTTTGTTTTCTCCCTGTCCAGTCAACAGGAGGCTGACACTTGGGAGTCATAAACACAAGTTTGCCCTTGAATGAATTTAGTTAACATGGAACTGATTACAAGTGCCAGTGGAACAAGAGATGAGAAGAAGACGCTGGCGATGGATAGGACACATACTGAGGAAACCTGTTGATAGCATTACAAGGCAGTCCTTGTTCTGGAATCCCCAGGGCAAGAGAGGCAGAAGTAGACCAAGAAGCACATGGAGAAGGGAGCTGGAAACAGAGGTGAAAATGATGAGGAGAATGTGGAAAGGACTTGAGATGATGGCACGTGACAGGAGGACTTGACCTGTGTTTGTTGAAGACCTATGCTCCTTTGGGACTGGAGGGTTATGATGATGATGATTATACTACTCTATTCCTGCAAAATAGCTAAATTCCATCTCGGATTATGAGTGGATAATGAGTGAATCAGGTGCATTCAAAGTTCGCATACATAATTTTGAAACACCATGTAGATGTCAAATAGATTGATTAATGGCTTTGATGCCAGTATTATAATTTCAAATGTCTTAAGGCAGGCATTTCTGCATGTTGGATTAGAAATGCCATGATATGTAGAATAAGTACATTAGTTAAGCTGAAATGTTTTGGGACTCCTGCCATCGTCTTTAAACCTTGTGAGATGGGGAAAGTCTGATGATGCTCACTGGCCCCAGGGCCATGGGATGCAGACACTTGAACTTGTACTCTTAGCTTGCAAGATATCATTAGGGCAAGGGTGGTACACATGGCACCACAACAAAGTACTGGCTGCTACAGCAGACCAGGCAAGGGTAAAGGCGAACAGCAAAGCCAGTACCGTAAATACATACTTTTTGAGAGCAGGAAAGTCAGCACATGCTAAACCAAGTTGCAGTTTACCATCTATTCTTGACTGTACAAATGACTGAGAGATGGCAGATCTACCTGGGCGAAGGACATATCCACTAAGTATCAGAATATCTCGAAGACGGCCAGAAATAGTGCTACATTCCTCATCATCGCACCAAATATAATGATTGAGCTGACCGTGCCATTTGAATCCAGATTGGACAAGCAACATTCATTCAGTGGCCAAGTATAATGATCTGTTCAGTGTATGATCTACTAAAACAGTTGGGTTTGAAAGGACAGTCAAGATCAAGGGCACTTAAGAGACTGTGAAACTGCGGAAAGGGCATCATGCTGGCTGTGGAACAACCGCAGTGGGCTATGGAATTCAGGACAGTAATTTATTTTCAACATAAGGGTTACCTTCACAATTGAAGTTGAAAGCTGCAACCAAGGTGGAGTGCACTGCACAAGATAACAGGAGGCTGACACTTGGGAGTCATAACACAAGTGCCCTTGAATATAAAGATGAAGGGGCCAAAACACTTGATCGATTGGGGGGGAATTATTCTGATGATCAGATTGCCTCCTGTTGTGTCGCTGTGTGTAGAGTTTCCTATTATCATTAGTTAAGCTCAAATGTTGGCAACAGTTTATAAATGCTCCCTTAAAGACAGTTGCAAATAAATTCTTTCTTGAAGCACTAGATGTTTTTTGGTATGCATAAATAGTCTTAGGGACTGGGTGAACAGTATGCTTTAACTCTTGAAGCTTGTGATGGTTTTCCCCAGGTTTGGCGCGAGGAATTTTATGTTGCTTTGATTTTTAATTGTTTTAAGTTTAAAAGGTCAGTTCTTTTGAAGATTTTTTTTTTCAGTTTAGTAATGTATTACAAAAAGGAAATTTAATGAGGATTAAGAAAATGTAAAATTGGGAAAACACAAATCAAACAAATAATGTCCCCATTTAGTTGAGTCTGTTTAAATAAAAAAAAGACCTCAAAATATGTACACTATTTATTCCCCTATGTTTGAAGAGCCAGAGCATTTCAATGTATATGATATCTACAGCTATTTGATAATAACCTGTATTTATAATAATCAATTTGAATTGGTGGCCATCTGAAAGTAACCTCATTGTAACCTCTGAGTGGTCATCATACCACGGGCTTAGAACCGGAACATAATAATAATAGCTCCTTCAGTCATAACTGGCTATGGGAATGTGCCCGTGGAGTGACAGCCCTCAGCTGCGTATTTTTCTGGTTTTCCTTTCGACGTTTTCTCCTCTCTCCTGCTTGTTGTGTGAGCTTCTTTTCGCCCAATCTGAGGTGGCGCTACAGTTAGCATCGCCACTTCGGCGATCGGCAGCTTCATCCTCCCAAGTTTCTGGATTTATGTCCAGTGCCCTCATGTCTCTCTTACACACATCTTTGAATCTCAGCTGCAGTCGCCCAACTGTTCTTTTGCCATCTGCCAGTTGTCCGTAGAAGATATCTTTCGGGATATGACCATCTTCCATGCGGCGGACATGGCCAAGGCAGTGTAGTCTGCACTGTCTAAGCAGTGTATGCATGCTTTGAAGGCCAGCACGTGACAACACCTCAACATTTGTCACTTTTTCTTTCCACAAAATGCTGAGGATGTGGCGTAGACACCGTAGATGGAAGGATTGAGCCTTCTTTCTTGCTTAGCATAGGTTGTCCACGTCTCACTGCCATATGGAAGTGTGCTGGTGACGCAGGCGTTATATACTGCAGCTTTGGTCTTCATTGTGAGTTTGGAGTTTCCCCAAACCCGCAATGTGAGGCGGGCAAAGGTAGCTGTAACTTTGCCAATGCGGCTGTCAATTTCTGTGTCCAGAGAGAGTTTGTCATTGTTGGTAGACCCCAGGTATATGAAGTGATGCACGGGAACATAATAGCACCAATTGTTTAGACTGACAGGCTGTTAGCATTAGATTCCACAGCCTCTTGTTTTATCCTCATTGTTAATCCAAGGATTTTTCTTCAAGTACCGTCCATGTCTGGTGATGTAGGTGATGTCCATCCACCACTTGTTGCGTTATCTCTCGAAATTCAGGTTAATTTTTTTATGTCCAACCTGACATTGATTTTTCAGGCAGTTACTCGCCGAGATTTCGGAGATACCATTCTGGGTCGGTGAGTCCCTGATCGACGGACACTCCTTCAAATGTCTCGCCAGGTCTCGAGACTTCCAAATTCCCGGTCGACGAAAAATCCTCAAATGCCGTCGCCCGGGTTTGATCCTGTATCACCCGGTCGCCAGAGCGGTGTTGTAACCACTACGCTAGCGCGGCTCCCATTCTGTCTCTAATATTGTTTATCAGTTCTGTTGTTGACTTCTTTTCATGGCGTGATGTTAAACTATCGCGTGTCTCTTTGTCATCCTCTATCTCTTTTTTTCTTCAGTCTTTCCTGTCACAGTGATGTGTTCTAGTTGTCTTTTCATTACATGCCCCAAGAAAGTGGTTTGCTTCCCTCTATTGTAAGTAATAAGCTTCCTTGTGCACTGGCTTCTCCCTAACATCCTCATTGCTCTGTTTAGCTGTCCATGGTATTACCATTCTTGTGTAAAACTACCAGTACGTATCTGTGGCCTCCATTACTTTTCCTACTTGTTAACTATTTGTCCCTGACTCACTTCCATATATGAGGATTGGTTGTATATCTTCTTCTTCTTCCTTGTTCGCCCTGAAAAGGACGGTGGTTGCGTTGTGTCTGTTTGCGCCTAAGCTGTGATATCTGCACCTTTCGGTCGACACATCCGACTTCTGCACGGCATTTTTTAGGGACCGGGTTTGCCTTCCCATTTCGATCCGTACTCGCTCAGCCAGACTGCACTGCTGCAGACTGTTTCCAGCACCACCACGTGGAGGTGGAGTACGGTCTTGATCAGCTCTGGTTCGCTGATCCTGATGCAAGCAGTCAAGCTATGGGTCGCTGACTGCATTCACTATTGCTGCATCTTGGGGTCCCTTGGGGTTGTATATAACATTGAAGAACTCTTTCTCTTACTTGTATTGACAAAGAGTTATTGATTTTATTTTATGGATCTCTGCTTTTTGCCTGGGCTGTGCTACTCTTCATCTCTGGGATGCACCTTCCATCTGATGTTATTAAAGTTTGACATGTATATAAATAGAATATTTGTAATTACATTGGGATAAGTGTAATTTGTAGACTAATTGAGACTCAGCAACTTTATCTTTCTTATTGTTGACAGGAGAGAAGCCATTTGTTTGTGAGTGGGAAGGGTGTAATCGTAGCTTTGCCAGGTCTGATGAACGATCTCGTCATCTTCGAACTCACACAGGTGAGAAGAAATTTGAATGCAGCATCTGCAAGCGACGCTTCATGCGGAGTGACCATCTAACCAAACATCACAGACGCCACAACACCAGTAACCTCAGCAAAAAATCAACAGTCTGTAATAAGAGTTCTGCTATTACAAACTCAGAAAGAGTGGGTGATGGATCTTTTGACAGCCGTGGTGTACACTCTGCATGACAGTATTGAACTTGAATAATGTTATAAAATTGAATATTTTATAATTGTAGCAAGGTCACTTGTGCCGTGGTTTGTGTACATGTATAAAATGTAGCATGTGTGAAGTTTTAAAACCTTCAAGAAAATCCAGGAATGTTTATATTTTTACTTCTATAATAGTTAGTGATCATTTCAGAAATATCCTTTTTTCTTCATCATTCCAGGCCTTAAAGCTTTATGCTAAAAGTATAGTCTTATTTGATTCCTCTTCTTTCTTGATCTTCTCTGTATGTATGTGTATATATATATATATATATATCCCACATCTGCGTTTTCCAAATGTACACTGACTGGTCTCTTCAGTTGCGGCACCATCCATTTTGTATATGCTTTACCTGCCCTCTACTTTTGTGTGTGGTGTGTGTGTATAAATTTGTCCTTACATTCACTCTTTCTCCATTTGCTGTTGACTGTTATTTATTAGTATGATATAAATTCAGTGTTATCATGATATTTATATCAAGGCTTAACAAATTCAGAAAGCCTTGTTGCTGTGATGTCTAAAGTTGCCATTGGGGTGCTCCTTTTTTTAATTTTAAAATAATGTTTTTGTTCCTATTTATATTTCTTGAGCATCTGTTCTAAACAGAAAAATAAAGTGTATATTTCTAGTCAGATGCATACAATTCAGAAATGGTTGTAAGATTTGTGTAAAATTTGTTTTACATGTCTATAAATTGAAAAAAAAATCTAATTAAAAGCTGTTTAAATGTACAGCATGAAGCAGAATAATTAATCCAGGGCGTATTTCACTATGTTTTTAACACGTTTTTGTGAGTCTTTTACAGTGTTGCTCACACCATCAATTTCTGCTTGAATTCACAGTTTAATCTCAGGCTACTTTTGTAAGAAAAAGTGACAACCATTGGGGGGGGGGGGTGAAGCACCTGAACTCTAACGTACATGGCTTATACCATGTAAAATTGCTAGACAGTCCTAGCTGGTATTAGTAATGGTTTCAAGTCCACTCACCTGCAGGCAAAGTTATTTACCTCATGTTCATAGTGAGAGCCGTTTTTTCATTTCATGAGATCATCTTGTTTTAGCATTAATAAAGGTTAATTTATTTGTAAATAAAATTTTCAAAGGATAATATGTTTTTTTTTTTTAAATGCCTTCATTACCTCTTGTTTGTTTGTTTATTTATTTATTTTATTTTTGTTACCCCATGTTTCCTGTGATCTTTGATGAGACTAGGAAAGAACAGGATCATTGTATACTGATGCATGTTGTAATATATAACTAATGTTATGTTGTGCATGGGGAGCCACGGTAGCACAGTGGTTAGTGCACTGGCTTCCTAGCTCGGTGGTCCATGGTTCAATCCCCAATTGAGGTGGGATTTTTTTAGACCGCAAACGGCTCTGGGGTCGACCCAGCCTCATGAATTGGGTACCAGAACAATTCTGGGAAGGTTAAGGCAGCCGGTGTGATGCTGACCACATCACCCCTAGTGTGCCGATGGTCAAGAAAATACGGGCCTAACACTGTATTCCCAATATGCCTCAATGGGCGTGTAACGGGATCCTTTCCCTAAGTTGTGCATGAGGCTGGCAACCTCTTAGTATAAAACAAATTGATATAGATAGCATCACTGCAAGTGCACAATAAGTGCTTTGGTACAAACTTCCAGCAGACGGTCTAACTGCAGTGTTGGCTTTGTACTTCTCAAGGGGAGAGAAAGATGGAGATTACATCTACTTAATAAAGCACCTGCTGCTTGTTCAAACATTTTATATATTATTTGTTTAAAAAAATTAAATTAGATCATGTAATGGACATTGTTGTGTCCTTGCTCTTATGTAATGGATAAACATGAAACAAATGTCATTGGGCTAATATTTTTTTTAAAAACAAAATAAAGTTTAAAATGGCTAATAAACAGTTGCTGCAATAGACAGCTAAAACTGATGCCGGCTATGAAGTCAGGTGTTGAACAGGCCGGATCTCACATTTACATAAATTGTAAATGTGACAGGATTTTATATAATAAAATGATATTCAATCCTCTTTGTCTTGACATTTTGTTTCATATAAATTAGTTGGATAACAATGAAGAAATAACAGCTTCAGAATAGCACATGACTTTTCAATCACAACGTAGAATGAATTTTTATATTATATTAGTAAGTTATGACAAACAAAAATGGATTTCTGACTTATTTTATTGTAGTTTTGATTTATCAGATGTAAGCAGTGCCAAATAGTATGACACATTGGAAATCTCACATGCAGCTGGCATAAATAAATGGCTGGGATATCATTGTGACTCGATAATTGGGGCCCTGATTATTATCTTTCATTATAAACTTTAATATAATGTATGAGTGGAGTCCTGTTCAACAGGTGGTTTATAGTATCACAGAGTTACTATGGTCCTTATCTGTGCCACTAATCACAGGTATTACTTTTTCAGTTTCGTCAGTTCCCTGACCTCAGTTAGTTGTTTTATCTTGCACATTTTTTTGTTGCCGAGTTGTTGTTTTTTTTTTCCCTGTACCTGTACCTGTGCTAGTAGAAGCTTGAATACTGTGACATTGACTTTGTTTTCATGCATTGTACTTGAAAAATTGGATGGATATATTATTTTCCATGTCAGTATGTGTTTCATAATATAGGTCTGTATTCTTTTATCCGAAAACCATAACATTCTGAAAATGAAAAGTTTTTTTGTTGTTGCTACTTTTGGGTGATTTTCGGACACTCTTTTGAATGACTTTGGGCTACTTTTCTGACATGTTTCTGAAACACAGCTGTCCCTGACGAGTTCAGATAAAAGGATACAAACCTCTAGAATATTCAGAAGCATTCACTTATGTATACAACATTCATCATCATCATTACCCTTTGACTCCCTAAGGAGCACAGGCCTTCAATAAATTAATTCAGGCTGTCCAGTCCTGTGCCATTCATTCAGTCTTTCCTTGTCAAGTCTACCTCCATTTCCCTTCTCCATGTGTTATTAGGTCTTACTCTACCTCTCTTGCTCAATGGCTGCCTTGTAATGTTATCAATACTTTTTATTAGCATGTTTCCCATTCTGACACTAGCATCTTTTCTTCACATCTTGTTTCAGTTGTATTTGGTTCTTCCATCATTTCCACATAGGTCATTTTCATTCCTTCTGTTCTACATAAGCACCCATTTTTTAAAGTCTGTAATTTTCAAGGTTGCCATTCATGTTGTTCTTAATCTTTAATTATTCTCCACGTTCTAGTGTTGGACTTTATTTCTTTTGATTTCCAATTATTTCCTAGTGCATTGAAAGCTCCTCTCGTCATTAGTTTTCTTGTTATGATATTGTCTGTTTCTCCAACTCTGCACTTACTGCGCACAACATCGCAGCACTGTAATACCTTACTTTTATGTTTATTAAATTACTGTGCTGACCTGAATACTTCACATTTTTACAAATTTTACAAGAAACAGTTTTACAGGGGTAACTAAGACCGCAAGGCCGTTTATATGTGGGCATGCACCCTAATATAACCAATGACCCTGTGTCTCGGTCTGTTAATTACCTTTACTTATTCATTTACTGTTCATAGGAGTTATGTTTCCTTCATTATTTATTTGTCTAGGTTGAACAGAGTGCGCCTCATCAAAATGAGGCAAATTTTTATTTTTTAAAAAGTTTTACAGAGGTTTGTGTGTGATACATACACATAATATACTACTGGACAAAAGTTAAGGGCGCCATTCAGTTTAGACAAGGTTTATATAATTCTTCGTGAGCAGGGTCGATTTTCCAAATGTCCGGTAGCTTGAAATCTCTCAAGAAGTCTCTGAAGTCTTGCAACATGACAAACAGATTGACCATTCTGAATCCATGCCATGGCTCGACCACGGCCTACAGTGCTGAGGCTTCTCCTTGGTGGCATGGCTAATGCAGTGATCATTTCGACCACTTGTCATACTGAATGGTGGCCCTTAACTTTTGTCCAGTAGTATATGTGTACCAGCTTTTCAATACTGTTGTAGTGCTGCTGAAATGACATACATTAGTTATACAGATACCAACAATCATAAGGTACCTTCTGCTGAGAAGACACAAACATGGCAAACCTGAGATGCACTATTTGTTGAAAATTTTATCAAAAGATTTTGTTTTAAACAAATTAACACATCAACAAGACTTCAAAATTTTTAAAATGTTTAACGGGTTCGCTGGCTGTTTTTAAAAATTAATCTAAGAGTGCTTTTTTAAACACATGTAATCATTGTATCGATATATTGTGATGTGATCTCACAAAATTAGTCAGTCAGCATAAAGTTTCTAAAGTACTTTGAGATGTCTGTTAATCAAAGCCCTTGGTCTCTCAGTCAAAGCTCCTGGTCTCTCAGCCAAAGATCGGGATCTATCAGTCAAATGTCTTGGTCTATCAGTCATAGCTCTTGGTCTATCAGCCAAAGATCTGGATCTATCAGTCAAAGCTCTTGGTCTATCAGCCAAAGATCTGGATCTATCAGTCAAAGCTCTTGGTCTATCAGCCAAAGCTCTTGGTCTATCAGCCAAAGATCTGGATCTATCAGTCAAAGGTCTGGATCTATCAGTCAAAGGTCTGGATCTATCAGTCAAAGGTCTTGGTCTATCAGTCAAAGCTCTTGGTCTATCAGTCAAAGTTCTTTGTCTATCAGTCAGAGCTCTTGATCTATCAGTCAAAGGTCTGGATCTATCAGTCAAAGCTCTTGGTTTATCAGTCAGAGGTCTTTGTCTATCAGTCAAAGCTCTTGGTCTATCAGTCAAAGATCTTGGTCTATCAGTCAAAGCTCTTGATCTATCAGTCAAAGCTCTTGGTCTATCAGTCAAAGCTCTTGATCTATCAGTCAAAGCTCTTGGTCTATCAGTCAAAGCTCTTGGTCTATCAGTCAAAGCTCTTGATCTAGCAGTCAAAGCTCTTGGTCTATCAGTCAAAGCTCTTGGTCTGTCAGTCAAAGCTCTTGGTCTATCAGTCAAAGCTCTTGATCTAGCAGTCAAAGCTCTTGGTCTATCAGTCAAAGGTCTGGATCTATCAGTCAAAGCTCTGGGTCTATCAGTCAAAGCTCTTGATCTATCAGTCAAAGCTCTTGATCTGTCAGTCAAAGCTCTTGGTCTATCAGTCAAAGCTCTTGGTCTATCAGTCAAAGCTCTTGATCTATCAGTCAAAGCTCTTGGTCTATCAGTCAAAGCTCTTGATCTATCAGTCAAAGCTCTTGATCTATCAGTCAAAGCTCTTGGTCTATCAGTAAAAGCTCTTGGACTAGATCAGATCAAAGTACTAGGTTGAAAGCTCATTGCTCTTGAAAGTCAGGTAGTCAGTCAAAAGCTCTTGGAAAGCTACCGGTCAGTCAAGAGCACGGTTTGGTCCTACTACAGTCAAAAGCTCGTAATGGTCTATCAAGTCAAAAGCTTCTTGGATTAGCAGTCAAAAGCTCTTGGTCTACAAACGAAGGGAGATTCAAAGGTCTCTTTTAACTCTCTATCAGTCAAAGCTCTTGGTCTATCAGTCAAAGCTCTTGATCTATCAGTCAAAGCTCTTGATCTATCAGTCAAAGCTCTTGGTCTATCAGTAAAAGCTCTTGGTCTATCAGTCAAAGCTCTTGGTCTATCAGTCCAAAGGTACTTGATCTCAGAAGAATCAGTCAAAAGCTCTTGGTCTATCAGTCAAAACTCTTGAATCTATCAGTCAAAGCTCTTGACACTATCCAGTCAAAGCTCTTGGGATCTTGGTCATATCAGTAAAAGACGCTCTTGGTCTATAGTAAAAGCTCTATGCTCAGTCAAATCTGGACTATCAGAAATCAGTCAAAGTCAAAAGCTCAAAAAATGGACCCCTTTGACTTCAGTCATGCATGATCAAAATATATCTGGATTCTAATTTAGCCGTATTAGCGTGGTTTAGCATTCATTCATTCATTTTCCAATACACTTCTTACAGAGCATGAAGCCATCCCACTATTGCAGCTGGTCCTACAGGAAGCCTTCACCAAGCAGTCACATGCTCTTGCAGTGGTGGTTTATGTGGTAGTTTTTGTACATGATGAGGTTGCCAGATCCATGCATAACCTCACACTAGTAGCCTTGTACATGATGAGGTTGCCAGATCCATGCATAACCTCACACTAGTAGCCTTGTACATGATGAGGTTGCCAGATCCATGCATAACCTCACACTAGTAGTCGCCTTGTACGGCGTGCCTATCTTTGTGTCTTCAGAAACCTCAAAGAACTATACTGAGCTTTCTTTAGTATAAGTGTCGATATTTCTTTAACTGGATTCCTTTTCTATTTTATTTTTATAGAAAATATGGCTGGCTATTAATTGTATTCACAATGTTTAATTATGAGCCCATTCTTCAAAAAAATAAATAAAGCATAAACAAACTCTAACAGTGTATGAATATAGTTACCTCGACCTTTGACTTTCCAACCTGCCTATTTCTATGCAGATATTGTATTGTTAATAAAACAGTAATTTAATATGGTAGTTTATTTGAAAATTACCATATTTATTATAGTAAGCAAAGATTGTATAATGATTTCTCATGTGAAACCAGTAAATCATTAATCTTTTAAAAAAAAAAAAAAAGACTGATTTTGGAAGATCACATCCCATCTAATTATTATAGCTTATGTTTGTTAAGTCACTTGTATGTTTATTTACCACACGGGTGTCATTGCAAACATGTTTCTTCTTTTAAATGACAGTCGTTTATTCTATTGTAGGTTTTCTTCTTTTAAAGATTGTTATACATAGATTGTGGTAGCTGCGTTTGAAAATTACCATTTTTAAGAAGTAGCAAATGGTGTCTTTTTTTTTGAAACCATTTTTTTTCAAATGATAGAGTGTAAATTAGTTGGAGATGTGCAATAGGGGGCTATTGGATTAGGGGAAATATTGATAAAATGATGTTTCCATTTGATATATAGACTGTTTTTGATATTAATGTTATCACAGCAATTCTGTGGACTTGTGTTTGCAATAGGAAAGAGTGTGATGTGGTGTTAAGTGTAAGGGTGCAGTGACTAAAGGTGTAAGATTGCTGTGACCTGAGGAGTAAGATTGCTGTGACCTGAGGTGTAAGATTCCTGTGACCTGAGGTGTAAAATTGCTGTGACCTGAGGTGTAAGATTGCTGTGACCTGAGGTGTAAGAGTACTGTGACCTGAGGTAAGATTGCTGTGACTTGGGGTGTAAGATTGCTGTGACCTGAGGTATAATATTGCTGTGACCTGAGGTGTAAAATTGCTGTGACCTGAGGTGTAAGATTGCTGTGACCTGAGGTGTAAGAGTACTGTGACCTAAGGTGTAAGAGTACTGTGACCTAAGGTGTAAGAGTGCTGTGACCTGAGGTGTAAGAGTGCTGTGATATTATGTGCACATATTTGTATTACTGATGTAAATAGCTGGGAATATGTTATTTAATGTCCTGAGTATGGTTAACATTTGTTAGTGTAAAAACAGAATCACAGAAAATCTGAGAGCGCTTATAAATGTCTGCACAGTGATGTTTGACTCTCGCAGTATTGGTTATATATCCATCATGTTTGAGTTGTAGTGTCAGTATTTAGTATAACCTGTCATGCTTGTGCTGTGGAGATTGTTATCAGAAGCTTGGTAATCATTCTAGTGTGCATGTTTTTGAATACTGCTTCATGCAAAAAGTGTAGAGTTTCATACGTTTATTTAAATAGAGTAACAAAAATAAACTACAGATTGTGAAATTAAGAAGGAAGAATACAGAAATTGTTAGTAAAGGGAAGAGTGGAGAGCAAAAAAGTGGGGAAGACAATAACATTGTTTTAATAATGTAAGAAAATAGTCAATCCCAAATTGTGAACAAACACTGTAGTCATTTCTTCCATTGGTCTTGCTCTGGTAAAATCAATTTCCAGCACCTTCTTCGCATCTCTTGTTTCACTGGTATTTGTGTATTTGTCACTGGTATTTGTGTATTTGTCACTGGTATTTGTGTGAATCTTTCCATCACATTGGTGATCTTGTTATACCACTTCAGTCCTTCTATTCTACACAAACACTTTCTAGTTGCCATTTTTTGTTGTTGTCCATGTTTCAGAGCCATACAATAGGACTGAATTGACATTTGAGTTGAAGATTCTGATTTTTGGAATGGACTTGATTTATTTTAATATTAGCAAACATCATTTCCCTTTCGGCTCCTAATCGAGCATGAAACCACCACCATTGTAGCTTGCCACGTGGCGTGGTGTGAAGCCTACACTAAACTGTTTATGTTCTGATGACTTCTGTAGCAGTTTTTTTAAACAGTTGTTTTCTTCTTATAACTGTAAGTGGATCACTTCATTGTCATGTTTGTCATAGGCTTTTTATTTTCTTTCCTTGTTTTTATAAAGTACAGGATATCCTTATTAACCTTGTTTACATGTCTGTGGGATTTATAGCATTCTCCTGTCAAACCACATCTCTGTGGTGTCCAATAGGGTTGTTGGTCCAGTAGTCATCTTGTTTGCCTGTTGCGTTCGCTTCCATATCAGAGGATCAGATCTGTGTAACAGTGAAGTTACTCCACCTTAGTTTTATTGATCATAAACTCCATTAGGAATATAAATTTTCAAGACTAATAACAAAAATGAGTGACATTAGAAGTATAAATATTGAAAGTTTGTGAAGGATTTAGAGGATTTCATTAATATTTGCGTGTGTTGTATTTGTTTACTGTTGGGATGTTTGAATTCCTTGTACGCTTGTGATGTACACAGCATATTGGTCAGTTTGTGCGATGTAGAATGCATATGGTACAAGACTTCGATCAAAACATATGTGCTTTTGCTGCTAATTTATATCATATTGATAGCTGGATGTACCGTATTTAAATGTATATATATGTAAATTCAGCTGTCAGCTTTGAGTGGTGTGTAGGTCCTAAACCAGAGAATTCACCTATAAGCTCAGAGTGGTGTGTAGGTCCTCAACCAGATTTGGAATTAATATCATGCGTGTGAATACATTTGCCTCTAAAAGCTCAGAGTAGAGTGTCTACATTGAATTCCCTATGTACGCAAGTGTTTTCGTACAACGGAGTGACCTAGAGCGGTAGATCCGTGCAGTTTGCGCGATTTATGAATGCATCTGGTATCAATGAGCCCCCAAAAAACATATTCGATCAAAACATATTGTGCGGTGTTTGATTCCCTTGCTATGTATAATATATTGATAGCACTGAGTTTATCATGTATGCATCAGGGTGTTTATAAAAACGTGTGTAATTTTGGCTAAATACAGTTATCAGCTTCTGAGAGGGTGTGTAGATCCTATAACCAGCAGAATTTTGCACTAGTCGTGGTCTCTGAAAAATTTTGCGGTATGTCCTCAACCTTTTTTTTTTAATACATGAACCAAGGTTACTTTTTTTGCGTCCTATTTTAGAAACCAGGTCTGAGACGACGGATCTCGGTGTATTCAGATTGCTTTATGTCTTCCCCCCCCCCATCTCATTGTTTGTATTAGGTTTTTTTTTCTCTCCCTAATAAGTACATTTATATTCACAATGGTTTTCTCTGTCGCTTTGTCGATTGAAAGGCTTCCATGCCTAAGACTTAACAGTATAAAGAAAAAAGCACAGCTACGTCATGAACCAAGCATAGCCCTCTAACTTCTCACGAAAAAGCGACACTGATTCGGACGTGAGACAGTGGGAATCTGTTATTCTAGTTCATTTTCATATCATGTATGTACTGTAGCTGAAATGTTTAAACAAAAATGCACGTTCACCGGAACATCTTTTAGTAACAATATTTAATAATGTAAAGAATTTAATTTTTAATCATGAAAAAAAAAATAATGCCAAAAAAAGGACAGGTGAACTTCAAAAAAAAAATAAAAATGAAAAATAGGGCATAGAAACAAACATGTCATAGAAAAAAACAACATGTCGTTGACAAGAAAAAAAAAACGGACTGAACAAAAGTAAAGATAAGACAAACTGGAATTACAAAAATAAAACAGTCAACAAAAATATAAAAAAAAAAAAAAAGAAAAAAAAGCCAGCATTAAAATAATACGAATCGCTATCAGAGTGGTGGCCATTTAACAATTTTATTTTTGTTATATTTTCGTAGCGTATTTTCAAAGCAAAATCTTCTTATAAAACAATGTTCTGTCTAAAATCAGTGATGCGGAGTTGTTACTAGGGGTATTGTTTAAAATATGTACCATCTTATCTATTCATGCTCTCGATCTATATGCTTGTAGTCAAATGAAGCGGGTATTTTATTTATCGTAATTTTCTCTGTGTTTTGGGTTTCTTAATCTTTAAGTAGTATTATATTCCTAGAGTTTCCAAGCCAATATCAAGGACAACTCGGATGGACAATCGAGACGAGGGCTTCGATGAATGGACGATACGAGATTTCATGACCTATAGGGGAATCTTCATGAATACAGCCTTAATTAGATGTATCGGTGTCGTACCATTTTCGTGGTCGATTGTTTATGTTTTTTACTGATGAATCAGATTCCAAAACAAAAATAAAAAAGAGTTTTCAAGATAACCCACAGTGTCCAGGCTTTGGCACGTCAATTCAAGGGTCCTGATTGCGTCAAGTTGTGGTTAGAAGAAGCCCTTGCAACAGGCATATGGGATAGTCGAATCTGGTCTAATCCTCGGTCACTGAGCCGAAACGTTAGATTCTTACCGGTCTGCTGTAATAATGGGAGTACCGATAGTGGACTTCATAGTATATGGGAGAAGGGCAAAAGTGTACGTTTGCGCGAGGAACTTTTGGGAGATAGAGTCTCCCATCCATCGCTGTCCAGTTATAAAACATTGCGTTTTCTGAGATCGAAACCTTCAGTGTGCTGTACTTTGTACGCTCGGAAGTCTAACGTACAACTGTAAAATAGGGTACCTTGGCTCTGGTCTTCGAGAGAGTTTTAAGGGAAGGAAGGGAAACGTCATCCCACGCCAACAATAGCTTGGGGCCGTATTTAGTGGTGGACGATTCCGTAAACTAGAGCTCGGCAATCTACGACTTTACAGCAGTAGTTTGCCCTCAGGGACTGACCTTGTTTACATGACACTGATGGGGCACGATACTGTCTACAATCGTTTATGTGCTAGGTGTACATTCCTATATACAAAGGTGTAGACCTTCTCAGAGACCTGCGCAATGCTTGCGAGTGTCTGTCTAATCGTCTCTTGTGCAGGTGGATACCTCCGACATGCATAAAGGATAACTCTGGCATGCTTGCAGGATCTTCCTAATGCGTGTTTAATAAACTAGGTGTAATTCCATCTCAGATACGCTGTCAATGTATTGCAGGAATCAGTCCTTGATCGTTTTTGTACAGGTGGTATCCCCCTCTCAATAGACCAGGCAATCGTATGCAGATCTGTCCTAATCGTATTATCTCAAGCGTTACAAGGTGTACCTCTCGTCCAGAGAACCTTGCATGTTTGCACGATTCTGACTAGATCGTGGTTTGGTGGTGACATGGGTGTACCGCTCTCTCATGACAGACCGTGCATGCTCTATTGTGTGTTTATACAGTACGTAATGAGCGGCAAGTGTGTTGCGCTCTCATCGCTACAAATTAGGTACTGGGTTTCCATTGATTGGAAACTTACGTCGTAAAGTCCATCGGCGCCAGTCTACGCCTTGCTGAGTGAGTGGGGTACCTGAACCTTATCTTGAGTTTTGGGTAAGGCAAAGGTGCAGGCAGCGAGGAAGGGACGCTTTTGTCACCCACATTTTATAAAATTGCACCTAGGAATGACGTAATCTTTAAAAAACTTCAGCTACCCCATTGCGGATTTTTCAGATATGGGGAATGACCTTTTGAGGGGGTGGGGGGGTGTTTGTATTTATTATTCTCTTAGAAACTACAGGATCTGTCTAGTCCGTTGGAATAGATTTATATTAAAAATAAAATTTTTGAGCGAGGAGCGTTGTCCCTATTGAGTGGTTTTTTGATGTTATATTTCGGCGTTGGATTGCTATGTTTACTGGGTAGTGTACGTGATGATGTCAGCTGTTGAAAGGGCCTCCTGAAAGATTAACAGTTTTAATTGAGATTACAGAAGGTGCTGCTCTCTGCTACACCACTTATGATGCTCCTCTAAACAGAGACTTATTCTGCTCATTAGTGTAGGTTAGGGCTTACTTTTAATTCTAGATTAGTGGTCACAATGAATAATGTTAGAATGTGTAGGTATTTTAAATACACGAGAACACAACAACCTCTAATGTAAAACACTAAATTCTAAATCATAATTAAAGGCTCCTATATCAAATCATACCTAACACTCGTGTGGCGAGTAGGACAGAGGCTTTAGTCATCATTAAATTTTACAATTTTTTTAGAAATTTATATTGTAGTACCTGAAAACCCAGCATTGGTTATCTTGTCTGGTTGTCAGTGCGTTATGAAACGAAGATGGTATGTATATTTATAAATAAAAGTGCTGACTATATATATTGAATAATGCTACTACAATGAACATTTTGGTTACGATACACGAATATGAGTATCGTATGCAGTTCTAGCGTTAAATATATATAGGTAACACTAACTTACAGTGTCATTGGTGAAAACTGAGCACTGGATATTTGTCTAGTCGGGATATGGTGTCCATCAGTTATCCCGGACTCGGTCTTCTGTGTATTACAATAGTCATTTGTCTTTTGAAATAAATGGATACTGAGGGTATAGTTTTTTTTAATGACACCGGGATGTTTTGTTTATACTTAGTTTAGTGTGGAAAAGTGTGATGGATGATTTCAAAGAGTTCAGCATGCCAGGATGAAATCATAGCCTGATCTGGACAGAGTTATCACATCGACAGTATGTTAATGATTGCATATGTGCAGTAGCTGGCACTGGTCACTATAAGATGACGACCAAGTTAGTGAAAGGCCTCATAGTGCATTTGAGTCCACTCTTGGTAGGGTAGTTCAGGTAGCGTAATCGGTAGCACTTTAGGTATAGCGAGAGTGCATACACGCAGAAACTCTGAAACCAAACCTTATAATCGCCATTTGTGACAACAGCCTGACATGGTTTAATGTTCTTTAACATTTGGTTATTGATGATTCGATCGTTCATTAAAAAAAAAACATAATTGTGAATGATAATATTGTCATCGTTTTTTGGAAACAGATTGGTGAATTGAAAGAATGGCTTCAGTATATGCTTATTTGTTCGTAAAATTAAATCGCTTAATTACGAAAGTATTATTCCGCAGGTTTGAATTTTTTCTGACGCGATTGTCATGCAGCAATTTTCACTGATTTTCTAGCAGGTGCGCGGATTCACAAATACTCGCAGCTAGTTTTTTCCAGCTCAATGATTGCATAGCATTGCCGAAATACGGTTCACGTTATGAAATCAGTAAATGTCCATAAAAATGCTTGATAATCGGAGTGATATGTACACCAAGCTTCCTGATCTCAGAATAAATAGATCCATTCTTCTACTATAGGCTCGTTTTTTTGGGTTTTCGTACTCCCAATAAAGTATCGTGTTATGCCTCACTATACCCTGCGATCATTTCACGTGGGGATCCTTCATTAGGGCACGTAGCTGAACTATGATTCGTACATCAGTTCTGCAAATTGCACGCGCGGGCATTCGATTTTAACACAAAAAATAAAATAAAAAACGGTATGGGGATACGGCCGGAAGTAGCTAGATGTATTCTCTGAGGCCTGGGTTTAGATAAGAAGAGAACGAGGAGCTCGAGGCGGGCGTGTTCTAGGAAAACTCAAAAAAGCTGCTGGGGAGGATTAAGTCCCATAGAAGATGGGGAAGCAGAGGGAATGATCATATCTATAAATATTTTATGACATGTTTTGGGAGTTCTACTATTAACGATTTTTTTTAAATATGGACAGTCTATATCAACAAAATGGTACTTGCCCTCTACAAAGCTTATTTTTCTATTAATAGGTGAATCAGGGTTTGCTAGTTTAGATAAAAATGTGGTAGCCACAAACGACAGATTACTGTCGTATAGTGAAGTGAAATGTTATTCACTATAAATACTAATAAGGTGCGGTGGTTATTTGCCTTCCTCGCTGCCGTTGTTATTCACTATACTAGGTCTTAGTTTTATAAGGTGCGGTGGTTATTTACCTTCCTCGCTGCCGTTGTCTTTTCTCTAACGGAGAGCTTGGAGTCAGGTTCCCGATTATTTTACAGGCTGAGTTATGGAGGCGCTGACGCTTACCAGGTATCAAAACCGAAACCTTTTGACTCACTAAAATGCATATAGGGTGGGGATATAGTCAAGACATAACATGACTTGTCAGCATTCAAACACGATCTGCGTAACGAGACCATTCCTTAAATGATGTGATAGAAATAATAAAGTCAATTCTTTCTCGCCTGTGCGAGGAGAGAGATTGACTGATTCTCTTTTTTGTGCGTTCAAGCAAAAAATATCATTCCCCCCTAAGCGTTTTATGTTTTCATTAAAATCCTTTCATGAGAGCGTCCAATTAGCAGTGTGGCCAGAGCGATGGCTTCTCATTGAAAAAAAGAACCGGGCTTGACACCAGGTCCAGTCACACTTCAGACTACCCAGTTGTAAAAATGGTTACCAGTCGCTGCTCTTAAGTTAGATCCGGCAAAGGCAGCAAGGAAGGGAACTCGTAACCCCAGGTCATAAAGCTGAGACCTATTAAGGTGAAGTCACCAATACTACACTCCTCTATGGCGGTATCTACTATGGGACTACTTTGTTTTACTTAGCCTGCCAGGAAATGCAGTAGGATCTCGCTCATACGGCGGGTTAGGTTCCAGACACCCGCCGAAAAGTGGGAATCGGCGAAAAGCTAAATATAGCATTTTTTAATTTACTTTCAAATGCATATAAAATCATAATAACATGTTAACACTATCATATATGCGCAATACTTAGGCCTAAAGAACCATACGAAAGTAAAATGAACATACAGCATGTAATGTAAGATGTTTATTGCTCCACTTTATATCACTACTACATTAGATGCCATTGAAATTAATTTTTTTAAACATATTATATATAATACAATATAGTATAATAAAATCCATTTCCAAAAGTTTGACAAACTTTCTAGAATATAGAGAAACGCCGAGCGCACAAATGGGGGGTGACTAGCATGAATTACCGACATATTTCATTGTGCGTACTAAGAATTTCTCGGACTCCGCGGCTGAGCGCGTCTTGCGAGAAATGCTACTCAGCGTGATCTTACCAAATATCACCTGACCTTTACGATCCCTACATTTGATTACGTTTAACCTGTTATCATTTAACGTTTTTTAAGGAATTATGTTAACGTTGCAGTGTGTCTTAACTTGGTCCACCCCTCTATCATGTGACCGACAAGTATGCCTGCGCTCTTGCAACCTTGTAGTTCTTTAATACCCTACAAACATATAGGGCTGCATTTTTTCAAAAGTTACCATGTACGAAGCACCTTTCGAGTGAATTAAATTGTTAATTGCACTTTTTTATACAGCATAATATATTTCTCTTAGAGGTTGCTGGATCTATTCTAGTTCGCTATATTAACCGCTCAGATATATATACTATTACACTCTCAAGGCATCCCCCAGTACTTTAATATAATCTTCATGTAAAGGTCATATGTGCTCTGCATGCCCTCTTACACATCTGCGTTGACGTGGGCAAAGAAAGAGTCTCTATTTTATATCCGCCTTCCCTTCCTCTCTTCTCCCTTCTCCCCCTTCTCTGTTGTACAAGTAGTAATTAATCTATTAGCATGAATTAAAGTATCGCCATTAGTAACTCCTAGATGAGTAGAATGTTGAACAACAACAAAGCTTTTTAAGAAGAAATAGGTGGCTTTGCTTAGAAAGGTAATGAAATATTCCGATGGATGAAGAATCATCTAATGATGGCTGATAACATAAAACCTAGAAATTGAGAAATCGCGAACGAAGAAGTACACAGAATGACGATCTGCTTTCGATAGGACAGAGCAGTTGAGGAAAACATAGGGGCGTAGAAGTACAAGGTACAGTCCCTTGGTTTCGTAAGAATCTCACACGTAATAAAGGGGGCAATAGTAGGGGAGGCCAAAAAAATACGCCCAAGAAGAGTAAGTGAGTACAGAAGAATGAGGGTTGGAGAGAGAATAGAAAAGACCTTTGTGTCGAAGGAGCACAATGGTAGGACGATATTGGGGGAGTAATATTTTAAAGGCAGTAGGGCTTCTCACTAAGAGAAGCTGAGGAGTGGGTGCGGTGGAATGAAAAAATAGGGATATACTCGAACAGTTGCCGTCCTTTTTCTCTACTATGCCTTGGTGCTGCGACTCACTTTTATCTCGAATGAAACAGTTTTGAGCACCAACTTTACATTAACATGCAGAATTCATAACATTATATCGGCACCATAAGTGCATTCCCTGAGGCTCCGACTTGTGAGTTCCTCCGGCAAGTGCGCACTGTACGATCAGCGCTAAAAACTTTCATAATTATCTTAACAATGCGGTCTTCTTAAATGTCGGGTGGTCGTTCTGGCTAGGCAATGGAACTTGAAGTCAACCTCTGGCGTGTACAAAGTGGGCATAAATGTTGCCTGGGTCAGGAACTCCCAAGCAACCTGTGACGTAGAACCCTTACCATATATAGACGTATACTGCAGTTCTAAAAATAACGATTCCGATAACACTGGCAAATAACAGTAAAACTCGCCATTTCTTATACCATAAATGTAATTTTGTCATCCTACTGATTTATCGTGTGATACTATTCCCTGCATCCCTCACATCCAGTACACTGTGTAAACAATGTAGAGATAGTATGTCAGCCGAAGATTTCCAGGTATCTTCTGCAAACTTCTCTCTACATATTGTTAACCAACTCTATTGCCAAGTACTTTTTTTGGTTTTGCTGTTCCCAAGTGCCCAGTTTTGCACTGGCATTAATACGTAAACTTGATTGTGATGATATACTCTTCCATGGGGAGAAGAGGCTGGTCTTGACGCAGGGCGAAGAGGTTCAGGCATGGGGTCGATCTCCAAGCTACTCTAGAGTCGACTGTGGCATTGAAGCGTAAAACCATTGCTAGCGTTCGTTTGACGTTCAACATCAATCCAGCGTGTCGTAATAAACGAATGTAGGAGGGATTGGGGTGATTTGTTAATGGGGGCAAATGTAAAACCTCCCACCACCGCCAAGTTTGTGAACATTGTTATTTAAAAATGAAATCAGATAGAGAACGATCCGGCATCATGATCGAAGGCAAATTTGAATGTCCTGCCCGTTGTAGCAGATGCGGTAGACTTAGAAAGTGTGTATACGGGTCCTGGTAGTGATTCCAGATGTGAACCAGCAACCTGTGGATTCAGTGTTAACTCGCCCCGCCCTATCGAAGTGAGCTCCGGGTGGAACAAAAGATCATTAAAGAAGCAGAGTCCTGTCTGGCAGATGAATACAGAACACGACATTGAAGCTGCTAAAACCTGTTTTGATAGTATCTAGACAAGTCCTCAGGTCTAGCACATCTTTGCGTTACCCATGAGAGTCACCAGGGGGCAAATAGGTGGATCTGAGTGTTCGAACCGAACGTGTCACTGGTTCGGAGAAAAGAAAAATAACTAAAAATAAAAGTCAGCCAGCAGTGAATGTGGTGAGGAAGACAAGATGAGCCTGCAGACCTTGATCGCTCATGGGTAACGTCGACATTGAGTGAACATGGCAGTGAAGTTTGTTCGATGGTGCTTTGGGATCAAGGGTGGTTAGTTGATTCTTTTCCTCCTTCAGGGTGATAGGTTGCCTGAAAGGGGCGCGGTGAAAACATACTTTGGTCAATCACTCCCAAGGCTGAGACCATTACGCTCCTGTTGGGCGTTGGTTCTGGTAGAGTGGCAGCAAAACAAACTGTCACACTTTGCTTCAAAGTAGGGTGAGCCCCAGATTCGTGGTTCAGTTGTCTTTCGCATTTTCACATTCACTGCCTAGTCCCTACCGGCTCATTAGCCTTTTATGGCCGGCCTCGCTTTGTCGTGCCGTGATATTCATGTAGTCCCGGGATACACATGTTAGGTATATATGTAGCGCGGGCACTGAAGTATGGTGGGTCCATTTATGGCAGCTTCTCTTGTTCTGAGTGATGAGTGGTTTCCGTAACTGGCTCAGATTTTTGTGCCATGACGTCTAAAACTGCGCTATCGTAGGGGGAGCTTGCAGTGACAGACAGTGCATCCTGTGTGATGACTACCCTGTTAGCACTTTCTTGAGTTGGTGATGTAGTGTAAAATCGTAGAATGTGGAGTGATGAGGATAGCTCAAGAGCTAGCTTGGAAACATCAGTCGTGTCACTGTAAGAGTAGTGATGAGAACATATGGTTGTCGAGGGGTGGAAACTTCGAGTCTATGGGGGGGGGGTCATGAGCCAATTCCTGGCAAGTCAGCAGTTTAGATGGTCAAGTATAATGCGTAGTCAAGATAAACTCTCTTCACACCGTATCAGGCCCGTCAAGCCACAACAGAAGATCCCAAATGCACCTGGATGAGATATAAGTGATCTGATTCGGCGTGAGTTATGTCAATAGGCCAATGAGTAATCCAGGAGCAAATAAACTGTTAGTCACCCCGTGTCATAACCAACTTGGGTTATGGGGATACATTCACAGAATGTGTATTGAATCAATTCACTTGTTATTCAGATCATTTCCTCTAGTTGAACTTCGAACAAAGCTCGGGACTACGGGGGAAGATGCTAGATAGGAAGCACTGGGATTTGGGCAATAGGGACCGCCTTGGTAGGTGACAGTTGCAAATAATTTTGGGCGTGACCGGGCGAAGTGCCATCGGGTGGGCAGGAGGGGGGGTCCAATTCAACTGTTTATTTCCAATATCAATTCACTGTTATTGTTCGTCCATATTTTCAACTGTTATTCACAATCAATTCATGATTGTTCAATCTCAGACGCACTGTTATTCAGTAGGGTATTTCACCTGTTCCATTCAAAATGAATTCGGGGGACCCTCTGACTACTACGTAAACAAGCAACGTGGGACAAACAGAATGCCAGTAAAGTCCAACTTGTTACCGGCAGGGTCTGCAGGGGTACAGGTTTCTAGCGTGTGAGGCATAGAAAGGGTGCTGGGACCAGCGATGGCGCTAGGGATGGTATATTCCTTGCAGAATTTTGTCTTCCCATAACATAATGTGGAATTTCTCGTAAGTGAGGCAATGACGTGCCTTCTTAATGGGACCAGAGATCGTGAATCGCCGGATTCTTAGTAATTGTATCAGACTTTTGGGAAGGGCGTAACCTACATTGTACGGAGTGGTCTCCTGTGGCACAAATTAAGTGGGGGGCAATTAACATATTTAATACTATAAAGGGTGTCATACGTCAAACTATGGAAACAATCTTGCCTAAGCCTCCAAATTGTTCAATATACCAATAAAGATTTGCCACGACTTACCATTCATCCCACTACATCTTTACTCCAGCTATTACTGACACAGAGATCTTATGTTACCCCAAGGGAGCGGATAGCCTTAAATATATATTGATCAAGTTGTAAATATAAGCGGCGTAATACCAACTCAAGTCTATGAACTATAAATAGGCAACCAAAAATAGGCATAAAAATTGAATCCAAAGTGTATTTGCATCAAAAGTTCTTCAATCCAAAGATATACACTCGAGATGGGTTATAGGTATGAGTGTTACGTAGTAATCACAGCATCGAGAAAATAGCGCCCATTACCATGACATTCACCAATGAAGCTTGAGACAAACCTAAAAGCCAATATAGTCAACATACCCAAAGAAACTAACTTACCGTCACCTTACTTGCCTAAATTTGCCAGAGTAAGATATACTGCAATGTGAGTGTACAAAACCAAAAGGAACTAACTATCGCCAAAATCCGATCTGGTTCTCAATGATATTAGTCCAAGTAAAAACACCTTTAACATAAAGAAAAAATTAAAATTCATGTACTCAGATAGAATCAGGGGACAACAAGCTATGGTGACGTTTTGACTCTTTTGTTAGCAAAAGCATATTGGGGGTACATACCTTGAGGGAATATATACATATATTAGAAAGGAGGTCCTACATTCAGGATGCGTCCGGAGTGTTCTTTGTATTCATTTATTTAGAGATTAACCATGCACATTGACCGTTATAATTGTAGCAATTAATTTTGACGGAGGCAGGACCCTGGTCCCAGAATCTGAGCGTTAGGAAGCCCTCACTCAGACTATTTATGAATATTATGCTAGTTATGGTTGCCTATCTCTCACCGAATGTTTACCAAATTTAATGTTCTAGGAAGAAAGCAGTTCCGACTCTTTCTCGGATTCGCAAATTATTACTGACATAATCCGTATGCCACTTATGAGGATCCAGGAGAATAATCTTGCGAGTTGTCGTTATGAGGCTGGGTTAAGATATTCAAATGAAGCTAGAAGAGAAAGATTCAGCTAGAAGACTGGACCTTACTTAGGAGAGACAGAAGCGAGACCATAAATATTACTAAAGTTGAGTCATAAGCTTAGTTCGTGCTATGTCCGAGTGCACAGCAGTGCGTGAGAAATTACTAGCGAAACCTGTACCCCCCTCTGACAGTGTCTTTTGCGAAGCGGTAGTAATGAGTTGGGATAGACAGTTTACAAATTACGGGCTGCTTTCAAATGGTACTGTAGCATGGCGAGATAGAAGACGGGGTATAGCTAATGAAATGAGAAAGGTCCTTTGTATTGTTATTTTTCTGATGTTTTAGTAGGAGAGATAAAGTTAAATGGGAATTCTCGTGAGGTTGAGGTCTTGGGTAGGCACAGTGGCATTAGAGGCACAAGGGTGGCTTTTAGGCGAAGAGCTGACCTATCCTTCGGTGTAACCATTGTCCTTGTAATACATCAACCCATATAATATAACCTAACAACCCCACACACCATAATTAAAATACCACATATCAATAAATTTAAATCATATCATACAAACATTACATTTTAACAACATTTCCCACCCAGTATACTAACTTAATTGGCTTAATCAAACAAAACACCTACATAATTACATATTACTTACAATTTAAACTATATAACTTCATTACAACACAGTTTAATACTAATTAATATGCAATCCAACATAAAACATTTATTAAATTCTTTAACTATGCATAACTTACTTATACATTAACACTATCTAAATAGTATATGTAAATGACTATAAATAAATCAACTTATACTAAATGTTACAAACTCATACAAATAATATACTGCTTAATTTTAAACCTCATTAAACAAACTACTCTAAAGGTCAATCTAATTACTAAATAATATCTTAATATCAAATTACTGTTAAATACTAAATAACTTCAAATCTAATTGTTACTTCAATTACATATACATTAAAATACATAACTGATATAAAAGTATAACCCCATACAATTTCATCAAATATCAATCCACAATAAAATAAATTTCTAAAAACCAATCACCATTACAATACATATCTATAAGAATCATCAATTCAATCTTAATAAAATATCCAGTTTAAACATACCAAAACATACTAACCAAAACTAACTCATAAACCCAAACAATATCAAACTAACCATAACGAACCCAAAAACAAAAACCCACCCAACCTAAATCATCACAAAATTTTTACTATTACCAACTTCTATAAACAATTTAAACTAAACCATAATCCACAATATAAAGAACAGCACATCTATCCCCTAAAACATAACTAACACAACTAACCAAACAAAAACTACATTATAAAAATTTAAAAATAAAAAATCATAATATCTTCTAACACAAATAATAAATAACTAAAATTCCAAACATAACTAAACTCAAACATAATCATACAATAAAAATAAAAAATAAAACACTACCTCTTAATTACCACCAATAATACAACCCCAAAAATAAAAAAATTACCAATAAAAAACAATCCACCAAAACATCATATATCCCATAAACCCCCCCAACAATTTATAAATCATACCTCTAATAACATAAAATAAAACATACTCCTTCTAAAAATACACATTTAATCCACATAATACAAAAAACAATCAATAAATTCATACACATTTTAAAAACAATTTATTAATCTTAACCAACCCCAAATACATAAAATTACCAAAATTATCTAAACTATTATCAAATCCCAAATACTCCATAACTCTCAACAACTTCACAACTCAAAATAAATCAATTAAATACCAAAATAAATACCTAACCTACATACAAACAAAAATAACCCATACAAAAATTATTCAAAAAAAAAATCAAACATTCAACTAACAACCCCTTAATAATTCAAAATATCCAGAAATAAATTAATCTTACACAACCATATGTACAAAACTTACATACAACAAAAAAAATAATACTTTACAACAAACCAAACACTCAACCATAAAATTACTACAACTCTAAACAAAATTTTCATAATAAAACTACTATCATTAAAAATAAATTACTCCACCAAAACAAAACAAAACCCAATCACATAAACAAAATACAAAAAAATCCAAAATAAAAACCAAACAAAAACAACCCTCAAACAAATAAAAACAAAAAAAATAACTCATCCCATAATATCTAAACTATTACACTAAAATAACTACTTACATGAACCACTACATAACAAAACCACAATACAACTCTTCAACCCCCAACACAAAAAAACCCAACCTCTAACTTCAAACATAATTCATACCACATACATAAACATAATAACTCTAACCCACATATTAATCTTCAATAATACCCCCACCAACACAAATAATCAAACACTAAATAAATTCAATACCATAACAAAATACACCTCCTAAAATTTAACAATAACAAAACAATAAATACTAAAATTAAACTCATTACAAATATCTAACCAATTTCCTACATCCAAACACATCAAAGCATAACCATCGAAAAAAACAAAAACCCTCCTCTACCGACCAAAAAAACAATAAAAACTCCTATATAAATAACCAAAAATACTAAACAAAAACTATTACCAAAAAAACATAAAAAAAACATCCTATTCCAATTAAATACATCCATAATATACTTTTAAAAATTCCTCACCCCCTCACAAATTTATACCAATTCTTAACCCATCGGGTTACCAAAACTAACCATTAAAAAATAACACTTAATACACCCCCATAATACCCCCATAAACTCTAAAAAAACAATCAAAATAAAATTACATAAAACATCCCCCTTTTTCAAACATAACAAAACATAATCTATCCATAAACCACCACCCATACAACATTACAAAAAAATTATACATCAACATTAATTAATAACATACCCACATACTTATACCCCCATACATACATAAAAAAAACATACAACCCATACAATTCCCACCCCAAACATACAAGTTTACCCAACCCATACCAACATAAACAACATCCCTTCCACATAAAACATAAAACCCAAACCCCCCCCCCCCACCAATCAACAAAAAAACATAACCCTTCCATAATACATACCTAAATAAATACTATACATAACATTCTACCCAATTTACATCAACATCCAAAAAAACATACATACAATAAAACCAACAAACCCAAACAACAACAACAACCATAAAAACAATTCCCCCAAATCCAATCATACATACAACCCAATAATCATTATTCCATAACAACAAAAAAACATCCACAAAAACCCTTATATTCATACATAACTTTTACCTAAATCCAAACTATACATACACCATCCCTAACAAATCATACCATAAAAATACATACCTCAAACCCCAAAAATAATAATATTTAAAATAAACCAATAAAATAAAATCCTAAAACAAAAACAAATAATTTCCATACATAAATAAACAAATAACTAAACCCTTAACCCAAAAAATATTTTAACCATAAAAATACTAACTCCTACATACAAAATAAATAAATACTACAAAAATACTATAAAAATAAATCAACTACATAAATACATATCCCAACTCATACATAAAAATTAAACAAACATTCAATAATAATATATACATAAAATACAACATACATACCATAACATACATACTTAACTATCATTACATACAAATACAAATTCAATTAAAAATAAAAAACATATAACTAACAAAACAAAACATATCCCAAAACACATTACAGTTACAAAACATAATACCATACAAATTACATAATAAACATAAAAAAATAAAACAACCACATACATAAAATACATACAAAAAATTACTTATACATAAAAACATACCATACAAACCTCCAACAAATAATTTCCAAACAAACATAAAAAAACCCAATTACAAACATCCACACCATACACCAACCCCCCATAATAACAATAAAAACAAATCTCATAATTCCTCCCATAACCATACAAACACAAAATTACACTCAAAAATACATACAACATAAATAAATAACATACCAACCCATCCCCCACCAAACATACATTACATAACATAAACCTATACACCCCTAACCAAACCCCCCTTATAAATAAACTAACACACCCCATATCATACATACTCCCCATACACCAAAAAACCCAACAAACAATACTTTACCCCCCACTTATAAAAATCACAAAAAAAAAAAAACCCCAAATTAATCCCCACTTCATTACCCTATCCCACCAAAACATACAAACTCCTTTCAACCACATCACTAACCCATAAACTAAAATTTTACATCAAAACTACAAAATTCATAAAAAACATCCATACATTCCATAAAAACTAATCCCACTTAGTAAATACAATAATTTTTGTATACATAAAACTCTATTTAATAAATAAATAAACAACTAATATTTTTAAACCTTAACACAAATAAATAACAAACATACCCCACAAAACAAAAAAAAAACAACAAAATAAAAATACTTACAATTTAAAAAATTATTTATAAAATTTTCCCTTCCTAAAAACCTACAAACGACATACATAAATAAATTCACAACATACTTCCAATATCAACAAATTCCCCTAAACATTCAAATAATCTATAAAAAAAAATTTACCTATCTTAAATCCAAACAGAATTTTAATACAATTACATTAATCAAATTTTTTAATTCAAAAATTTTCTAACTTATTAATACTCCAAAAATCCCAAATTAATAAAAATTCCTCTTAACTAACTTCACCAACTCCCTAAAAAATTCAACCTAATAACCTACAACCCCAACAAAAAACCCAAATACCCATAACAACCCACCAAAAACCAAAAAAAAATTTACAAATTACCCAAAAACAAAATCCCAACTATATCAATCCTTTTCAAAACTAATAACTTTATAAACTATTATATACCATATACATAAAAACCAAAAACAAAAAAACCATTTATAATCTAAAATAAATAAATAAATAAATACTAACCAAAACCATAAAACAAAACCCAATTATATCCCAAAAAATAAAACCAATCAATAATTACCAAAAAAACCAACTTAAAAAAAAAAAAAAAATATTCCATTAAAACTATAACATTTCAATAACAAAATACCTCAAATTAACTAAAAATAAAAAAAACTACTAACCTCAACACAACTTCATATAAAATCCCCAAATACAAAATAAACTCCTAATGCATCCTAAAATCCATCAAACCTTTTTCTTAAATAAATTTTCAAAAATTAAAAACTATCCCCATCCTAAACCTAACCTTTTACCAACTCCAAACACTCTTTACCTATAACTCTTAACTATCCAACCCCAAAAAATACCGTTACCAAATATCACCAATCCCCAACTTTAAATAAAAAATCAAAATTTAAAACCATAAATTCAACAATCCCAATAAAAAAACACCAATAAACAATACATATAAAAAATCTAAAAAATCATTATATAACCTAAACTTCAACTTAAAACAATTAAAATCAACATTAAAAAAATCCCATAAAAATTAATACCCCCAAAACCAACACATATAATTTTACCCCAACAAAAATTTCAACATAAAACCAAACAAATCTAATATCCCAAACTAACCCTTATTTAAAAATTTTCCAAATAATCACCAAAACAATAAACCTAGAAACCAATACAAAAATCAAAACAACACAAAACTTTTATACCCAAAAAAAATTTAAATCTAAATCAAACAAAATCTTAAACATAATTTACCCATCTTAAACAAAACCTAATAAAATTAATACTTCACATTATAAAAAATACAACAAAAAATAAAATAAAATTTCATAACCATGTTCTTAAAAAAAAACCTCTCCAACAAATTAACATACTCTATAAACCATAAAATACAAGTTCAAATTTCAACACAAAACCAAGAATCATCCATTAATCTAAACTTAAACACTCGCCCCCAAAAAAAAAAAACAAAAAACCAAACAATACCCACAAAACAATCATTCAATAACCATAAACAATTTCTTTAAAACCACAATTATTTCAAAACATAATAATTAATAAACACTCCATTAACATACCACAACACCAAAAACAAACCCCCCATCACTAATTATACAAACATTTCCAATAACAAAAAAAAACATAAATACAAACTTATAACACAAAAAAAAAAACATTAATACCACAAAAACAAATAATCTTTATTAAACACCAAATCCAACTAACCAAAACTCACCTACACCCCACATTCTCCTTTCAAAAATAACACTTAAACCAAATTCCACATAAAACAACATCAACCTATTAATCCCAACAAATACAAAAACTAAACTCCATAAAATAAACCTATTTCAAAAAAAAAATTAATTTAAAAAACACTCAAAATCCTATCCTCTAATTTAAACACAACCCCTACAAAAATTACCCAAAATCAACCCTCCTTAAAAAATTTAATCACCTAAACAAACAAACACCATAAAATCAAAACCACACCCAAAAAAAAAAAACCAAACTAACCCAACCAATAAAAAACAATAAAAAACAATCAAAAAAAACCCCCCCCCCAATAAACCACAAACTAACAAATATTACCCAAAATTTTTTAAATCTTAAAACAATTACCCATTCAACAACTCCAAATACCCAATAAACTATTTAAAAAACTTCCTACAATTTTACAAAAAAACCCCACGCCCATAAAAACTTCCCAAATTCCCAAATCAACCATATCCACATAAAATAATCTAACTTCCCCTCTACAAAAAACCTTATCATTCAAAAATTAATACACAAACACATAACTAAAAAACAAATCAAAAACCTTATTAAACTTATACATAATCCCAAAACAAAAAATTAAAAAAAATATAATGACCAACATCCTTCTTACCTTCTATATAAAAAAATACTAAAAATATTTATAATAAACAAATCCTTTTTAATATAATTCATCCAATCAGACCATACCCTCATAATAAAAAAAAAAAACAAAATATACTAAACCACCACCCAAAAACCCACAAAAACCTAACAACACAACCAAACATTAAAAAAAAAAACCAATAAAAAATACATGAACAACTTAAAACAAAAACCCCCATGTTGGTTATCAACCAATTAATTATACCAATTAAATACACTCTTAAAAAATAATAATTACTAAAAAATAACAAAATAAACTTCCCTTCCTTTTAAACCAATCCCTAACTTCCAAAACACCCCCCCCAAAATAAACCAACAACAAAACCTAAAAATAAAACATATCAAAACCCATATAACAAAAAATCATTAAAAAAAAAAAACCAAATCTACTAATTAAACAAAAAAATAACAACCCATTACTTTAAAAACATACATAAAATTTAATCCCTCCCTAATTTATTAAACATCACAATTCCTAATAAAACCTTACTAATTCATCTCCTAAAATATATAATAATACACTAACTCAAAAATTAAAAAAAAAAAAAACCATTATAACAAAAACCTTCTTGGTAATTACAAAAATAAAAAAATTGGAAAACTTCCCCCAAAAAATCCATCTATATACAAAACTTATACCAAAAATTATAAAATTAAAATATAAAAAAAAAACGATATCCATAACTTATCAAACCCTAAAAAAATAAAAAACCAATTGTCAACTATAACTACAACAAATTATCCCAACCAATTAATAACCATAAATTTAACATAATCCCAAAATATAAAACCCCCAACTTCCAAACCAAAACAAAAACCCAAAAAACTAAAACCCCCAATAAATAAATCACAAAATAAATAAATAAAAACCAAAACCAAAAAAAAACCATTAAATTCACTATTAAATACTATAAATAAAAATATCTTTAAAAAAATAACCAAACAATTGCATAACAATATCCTAAAACATTAATTTTCTAACCAATCTAAAAACATTTATGTCCCCGCAATAATCCTAAAAAAATCTATATAAAAAATAAACAAAATATTCCATAAATAAAAAATTAAAATTAATTTAAATATAACAAAAAATTACAAATTTAAAAAATATATAAAAAATATCTAAACCAAACATTAATACATTTAAAATAAGCAACCTAATACAAAATTTATTTATAAAATCCCAAAAATTTTTATTACCTATTCCTTACTTCTAAAAGTTCTAATAAAATAAAATCTTACTAAACTACTTCCCAATTTACTTAAAAATACCCCGAATTTACACATTCCATCAACTAACAATCAATAAAAATAAAAAAAATAATAAAAACTCTAAAATAACAATATAACTCCCCCATAAACAATAAATATCAAACTAAAAACACAAATAATTTAAAAACAAAAAATACTCAAAATAACCTAAAAAAAAAATTGTACTAACCTAAAAAATATTGCTAAAATTCAAAAAACTAACAAAATAATAAACAAATACAAACCAAAAAATGTAAAAACCCACCCAAACACAATAGGCCAAAAATTTCACTCAACCAATAACAAAAATTTTATAATAAAAAAAAATCAAAACATTTACAAAAAACATCCCATACAAAAACAAAACATACATCCCACAAAAACATACTAAAAACACAAAAAAAAACCATTTCATACCCATTCATAAAAATATAAATAACATACACTAAAAATACCCAAAACACTATCAACACAAAAAAAAAAAATACCCAGAATCCACAATAAATTACAAAACACAATAACACACATTCCCCCCCTTTTACATAACCAATTAATCATATACCAAAAATACAAAACAGTAATACATAAAAAAAACATTTTTTTAATTACATAATTGCCTATTGTTCAGTTTCAATACAATAAAAGGTTACAAAAACAAAAACAATACATACACTAAAAAAACAATACATACACATTCCTACAAAAATACATAATTAGCCAAACCCCAATTTAAACAAATACTAAACCGTAAAAGGAACTCCCCTTGAAATACATACAAACATACCTCCACATACACAAAATAAACACATAACAACATACTTACCATTCCATACAACACCATGACAAACTCATCTACCATTCTAAATACAATTATTATAACGACTACCTAACCATCTATACCACATGAAAATATCGTGGTACATTACCCGTCACATTACAACATACTAACATACCTGGGTACCACCAAATACAATACCCACACAAACTTAGAAAATAACTTAACAAATTAAAACTAAAAATGACCCTCACCAATAAAAACAAATACATAAATACACTTCCTACATAAGCACTACATTACATACATACATACATATGGGATTCTAGGGGGCGGGGAGTTACAGAGGGGGGGGGGGCGGGGGGACTTTGTAGTCTTGTAGCGACATAAAATGTCCCTTTTAGCCTGGTCCTATTAAAATATCTCATGTTTCTTCCTGGGCTTGGCCACAAATTATTCATGTTGCCGGTGATTTTTCCATCCAGCTTTCAAGGTGAACGAGTGGTCTTCCATTTCGTTTCACCATGTGATCAGCAATGCTCGCTCAATCCTTTTACCCTACCAACAATCATGCACTTTACTCCTCAATCAGTCACAGCCTGACACTTAATAAGAGTGCTTCCTAAAGGGTACCTTTTATATATATATAATTGGGTCCTCTAGCGGGATCAAGGTCGCGTGCGGGGTAGGACGGATTACGTATGGATACCAAATAGCAGAGATTCGCGGGAGCCATCCCGGTTGATATCTATTATGGTGAACCTCCCGATATACAGGACAAACAACGGCGGGCGGGGATGAAAAAAAAAAATTGTAACGCCACAATGAACCTGTTTTGTCCGTGTGCCATCTTTTCCACAGGATATAAATGAGAGTCCGCCCATATAAACAGCTCTACCTGGCGTGGTCCGCGGGGATTTGTGGAATGTACGGACAGGAAGGGGACCGCATCCCCGCATATACATTCCAAGATCGCCCCATCCTCAAAGCCCCCCCAACCAAGGTTAATGCCTTTATTATTCCCCTTGAACTATGTGGAGCCGATGTAACATACAGAAAGATGCTTGTAACATCGCTGAAGACTTGTGCAAAAAAGGACCTTATCTAGCCCTGGGGGTCATCTTGCACATAGGTATATGTATTAAGGTCAAAAGCGTGAATGTCATGGGCAAACCCGCCTCTTACGCCACCCGCGTACAAAAGAACCAAAGTGGTCCACCAGAGTTAAGGATGTTACTGATCCTGAGGCACTTGGTGGTCCGATAGAGAGGGTCCCACAAAACCACTGCAACGCCTCTGCAACAGCTTTTCCAACTATTTGCATTACGCCCTAGAGTTTGTGGCAGTGGAGCAGGGTCCAAGCTTTTAAGAGCTAACCCTTGTTGACCTTCTGGGACAGGATTTGACATATCCTATTTTATATCCTCCACGCCTGTCCGTTATCCCTGGCCAGAATAATGACAAGGGCTATACGCTGATCCTGTGGCGCGCTCGATGCCGTCAGATGGGTCGCTCCACGAGAGAAGGGATCTTCGCTTAGATGCTATACGAAGTGTTCCTATCGAATTTTAAATCCCTAATATGAAGGTGGGAAGAACCAGCTGTGGTTCCCGTAGTATGTGATTCCATGTTTGTTCCAAATTCCGGCAGCATGGGCCTATGCCTATATAGATAGTGTTTGGGTCTCTTCATAAGGGTATTCCTCCCTCCTTTAGCTTTGGAGGTGATGTGGCATTTGGGCATAAGGAGTTTTGTCCCAGAAAAAAACGTGTGGCTTGTAAGAGATCTTAGTCAGACAGTGCGTCAGAAGCGCTGCGTTAGTTCTATGTTCTCCGTATCATGGGATTGAGGCCAGTTTAGTAGGTTCACGCTTCCTTCCACCATCCTTGTTTCTGGTGGACCGGGATGGTCTCTGCACTGAGTCGCACATGTGTGCAGTCAGCTCGTAGGGGTCTCGTCGCGGGATTACCCCGAATCAGGATGAACGTATATACACACCGCCAGTGGTACGGGATGGCTGTCAGACCGAGGTACTGATTGAATTCAATATAACCACACACCCATGCAGTGCTCTTCTCTGCAACTTTACAGTCGTAGCCTTCCACATAGTCGATTTTTGTCATCTCGGGCCAGCCGTTATCCTTGCGATGGGATAAGTTGTCATGTGTGGTAATGGGTCCTAGTGTAGTCGCCCTTGTATTTCCACTGGTTTTCTGTAGGTAAACGGGATCAGCCTTGTCCCCTAGGGCATATGACTTCACAACTGAAACCAAGGAATGGCCAAAACCTGTATCATAAAGACACCTTAGTTATGGGTGACTCTACCATCTTACAAATAGCATCCGTCCTCTGTTGACAAAATAGGACAGTGTGTTGTAGTAAAATTATCCATGGGCTTTTACCAAGGATTAATAACCTTTATGAAACAATTGAGATTCCCCATCCACCCTACTCGTAAGTGACTCAGCACAAAGATATATGAACAGTGAAATAAACAACTCAACAAAAATTACTGTGGTAAAGAGGTATGTCTTTCTTACGAGCCATTTGCCTAGCTATCTTTTTCCTTGGTTTGTCAAAAAGATCGATTTGTTCTTTTCGTAATCATATATTTTTGTGTGCATTGAACTAGTGAGTTTTCTGTCACGATATGTCCATTACCTTCTTTGGCGCTACTCAAGAGTTGGGTCCTTCCGTTTAATTATACCCTGTTCTTATTATCAAATTTATTAAATTGCCTGTGGAAGATTTAAAATTTTCTATGTGGGCATCTTTTTTTAGTGCCACTTAGATCTGCCCATGGGCGCCTATGATCGTCTCAGCAGGCGGACATAACAAAACCTTCCCCCAACCTCTCTGCAAAACCTCTTGTTTCCATAGAAAATTTTCTCAAGACCCTTGAGCCAAGGACTCTCTTAATTGCTCTAATCAAGGATCATTTCATTAAGATCTTTGGTCTTCCCCAAGATGCAGATCCATTTCCTCGCAAATAGGTTTCCAGTCTGGCAGATAGAATATGGTGGTTATGTGTTCTACTTGTCGAAATCAGATCTCCCTGCTCCGATCGGCGACATCCCCAGAGCAAAGTTTTTGGCATTTTCTAAAATTTCTTCAAAATGGTAAAAAATTCACATCGGATACATTTTTCTGTATCTATAGATAACAAAGAGCCACGTGTATTAGCTTTACAAGCTATGCCCATAAAGGTTGGTCCCTTGGTTTGGCTCTAGGGGTTTCATTACTACGTTTAGCGAAGGAGCCAGAGGGATAACTACATGATAAAGTACCATATGTCTTCAACATCGCCGTTTTGAGATAACTGATTAAATTTAACGTCCAACTCTGCTGGGTGTCTCTACGTCCTCCATACCTATCGGCACGAAACAAACTAACAAGAACGAGCTGTGGCCTGAATTCGATAGATCCCTTCTAGTTACCGCGAATCCCCTCTAAGTCATCAGTTCCCTATAGTCTCAACAAAAGGTCCTAAATGAAACCCTCATAGTATAGAAAAATAGAGAGCCGATTTGATGACAGGCGCCATGGACTTACGGGCTAAAGCATGCTGACGTTTGCAGTTAAACAATGGCTGAGTCGTAGACGGCATGCGGACTAAAAGGCCAAAACCATTTTCCCAGGTAGCATGGTGCCTTTGTGTAATCAAATCCATCACCACTTAGGTCGATAAAATTATTCGTCTTGTCTCGGCAAGCCTGATTTGTTAGATATAACCTTCTAAACGGTTCTGTTCATGTGGCCATCATTGTCCCCTTAAGCTCACCGATGCTAGAGACAAAACACCCTTTTTCATGATTCCATTTAGCTATATGGGGTACCGCTTAATGAATCCACGGCAGGATCAAATCCAAATTGATGTCTCTTCTTTCTGCCGGTGAAGCATCTAAATGGCTTATTGAGCCCTCTTTGTGATCGAAGACCTACAACTTCCATGACAGCGCCTTAACGCGTAAGTTCTTCTAAATCTTCAGGACTCTCAGATTATGAACCGGTCGGATGTTGATGGACCAGTATCTCTTCTCAGGCTACAAAGACCAGCCTCTGAGTATCTATCGTTCCCTTGTGATCAATATACTCTTGTCCACATTCAGAATGGAGGGGGACATGATTACATACTGAATTTAAAACCTGACCTTCCATGTCCCATTACTGCCTAAGACCTAGGGATCGCCCGATAGCACAGCAGCTCTGATCTGAACACATTCCCCGGAGGTCAAGTTCATCATAAGTCCAAACAAACACATGACGAGACCGTACGGGTAGATGAGTCGATATTAACGGAAACCCATCTTCAACATTACTTAAAAATATTGACTCTCGTTACCCAGTAGCTTAGGACAACAAACATACAAATCAGACTACTTAATAATACCACACATATCGAGAAACAAAGTAACCGGAAGGTCATTCTCAAAAAAAAAAACACACATATAAAAAATCCAAATCAATGTGCAGAGAAGGATTACTAACTTCTCAACTTATTTAGATATTTCTACTATTCTCCCTACGAATATAAATTATTTTAACAAACATGGACCTCTTATTTAAAATATTTTATACAGATCTGTCCCCCTTATATCCTGTAATAAACTCCCCAAACCTATAACACCAAATAAAGCAATACAAAATACCCCACCTTCCAACACACAACACTCAAGTTCCCGGCTCTAATATCCCCTAATCTACAATAAGATACTACCCATCCATTAAAGCTATCATATCTATTTGACATTAATCATTTACATATTGTCTACGGGGGATGTAGGGGGGGGGAGTAGGGGGGGGGGGGGTAGGACGCCCAAACGACACACCCAACTATAGTAATACCATATGCGGACCTGGCTGTTAAGTTCTCCTGAGTCATAAATAGTGTTGTCTATTGAGATGCTATAATAACATACTGGTGCTCCTATTCGTTAATTACAATTACTATGAAACCTTCCCTACCTTCCCAAACTACAGAGAGCGACCTACACACCCGTTAACATTAAAAAAACCTACACCTGATCCGAGTCCAAACTCACTCTTAAACCCCCTACACACTTTACCACATGCCCATACCTTATAATAAAGACTAAAAGACGCCCCCCTATCCCCTCCTAGTGTCAACCTCACCAAAAACCAACATACCAAAGTAAGCCAGCCAGACAAACGCCCCTAGAAATCACCCACCCCCAGTTTCTTTGTGTAACTCCCACCAGGCTTTTTATAGTTATTTTAAATTACTAATAAAAAATCTAAAATTGTATACAAAATTTAATTAAGAAATCTGCAGACAACCAACTGTACTTATGTTGGTTTCACGCCCCACTGTCCCACCAACATTCTAACACCTCATTCCAATTCAATCAATAACATTGACCTCACGCAGGCCCCACATTCCTATATCAATCCCTCCTTGACATCTATTAAACACTCTTACACTGAACCTACAAACGCAACACAAAACTCAATACCCCAACTTCTCCCGGAACAAACCATTCTCCCCTAATTAGACCATAATTTTATATGAGAAATTACAACCGCCACAGTCCCAACCGCGACACTCAAATATGTCCCAAAGCTCCCTGTTGGCACTGTTGTTGACCATAATTTAACACAGGATTCATCTCCCACCCAGTGAATAGAATTTCAATAAACCCGCCCGTAACGTTATACATGGGGACAAACACTAGCGCAACGCATTTGACTCCAACGTAATACACTTCAGACTAAATATCTACCCCAGAACTGTAATCAAATTACCCCCGGGCTCAAGTTAAAATTAAATCATCCTAAAGCGCGTTTCCCATCTTATGCTTGAGACTACCCACAAAATGAACCTAGTGATACTGTGAGCCACCGACTTGAAAGCTTCCATCGGGTCAAAATCCCAACTCTCCTTATGCCATCAAATATCACTAGCGTGGCTGGAGAACAAATAGATTTCGATACTACGTTCTCTGTCTCTGACCGCAAATGTTAAGGATTCTGCACAAGGTTCCACGCTTAGTGTAATTTTAAAAGAGGGACAAATAACAGCATTTATTTGGCAGCCTATGGTTCATAAACGTTGGTCATCGGTCTCAACAAGAAAACAGGGAAATCAACAATACATCTCCCCACCGCCCACTCATACAATAATATACCATTGTATAATTTACCTCGCGCTCCCAGTCACAGACTGGCACACAACAACCAACAACCCCAACGAGCTGACGGATCTGGGAACATATCACCTGGAATCACTCGTCTTGAACCACTGTAACTAGACAGCGCACGTGAATCTTAACCGCCGAGTGGTTTTGTTTTCCATCACATATTACGTATTATCTAAGTTATGCATCTCGGAGTCAAGAACTACGAAAGCTACACTGAGATAAGTTCACGATATGCTTCCTTCTAGTTCCAATAAGATATGTGATGGTAGTTGCCACTCGATACATCAAAACAATTTGAGAATGATCACACGGCCTATATATTTAGTTCCCAACAGGTATTTTTGATATAGATTAAAGGCTTCAGATTCGCATATTTAGGACACCACTGATATGTTTCCTTCTTAGTCAACATCAGGCCGTAAATACCCTGGGAACCCTCTGCTAATCAGCAAAAAGCATCGTGCG